>JAOUQZ010045783.1:0-10063 GCA_028564935.1 Neosilurus hyrtlii | reverse complement strand
AAAGCATCCCCACACCATCACACCTCCTCCTCCATGCTTCACGGTGGGAACCAGGCATGTAGAGTCCATCCGTTCACATTTTCTGCGTCGTACAAAGACACGGTGGTTGGAACCAAAGATCTCAAATTTGGACTCATGAGACCAAAGCACAGATTTCCACTGGTCTAATGTCAATTCCTTGTGTTTTTTAGCCCAAACAAGTCCCTGACTTCTGCACAACACAACTGATGGTCCCAACTCCATTTATAAGGCAAGAAATCCCACTTATTAAACCTGACAGGGCACACCTGTGAAGTGAAAAGCATTTCAGGTGACTACCTCTTGAAGCACATCAAAAGAATGCAGAGTGTGCAAAGCAGTAATCAAAGCAAAAGGTGGCTACTTTGAAGAAACTAGAATATAAGGTGTATTTTCAGTTGTTTTAGACATTTTTGTTAAGTATATAATTCCACATGTGAATTCATAGTTTTGATGCCTTCAGTGTGAATCTACAATGTCAATAGTCATTAAAAGAAAGGAAACTCATTGAATGAGAAGGTGTGTCCAAACGTTTGGTCTGTACTGTATTTATATAAAATAGTATATAATATAGGGCAGTGGTGGCCCGGTGGTAGGGTGCTGGCCTACTGGTCCGAAGGTCAGCGCTCCATCATCACCGGGTTGACACTGCTGTCCTCCCAGTGCAGCTAACTGGGTTATCAAAGGCCAGCCATGTATCTCACTGTCTGTGGTGAGAGGCATGTAAAAGCACCAGAAGAGAAGGCCACTTTGTTGCTGTCAGCGTATTTCTGCCCTGTAACGGCCTGGCGAGCAGTACGGGGTGTACCCTGTCCTCGACCAGAGTTGGCTGAGATGGGCTCCAGCCTTCCTGCGACCCTAATTAGGATTAAGCGGTTCAGAAAATGAATGAATGAACCGCTCAATCACAATAAATATCAATAAAAAATTTTTATTTACATGCTACGCAGGGTCCTAACTTTTTTGAACGGTAGAAGAGGGAAATAATAAAGTGTATCAATTAAAATTCTCTCTTTCAGCATGACGTTCCTGAAATATGCACCAGCCCTGCTATAAACTATAGACAGTTAATGTTTCTGTGCCTCTTTGACCATGGCAGATCTACTTCTACTGGCTGTGTCCAGAGACACAGGCATTTGAGTGGTTTGCAGACCTGCTACAATCTCTGGAGCGCCAGATGAGTGAGAAAAGCATGGGTGACTTCCTGAATTACAACATTTACCTGACTCGCTGGAAGGAGACAGAGGTTAGATACATTTGCACAAAAGTACATAAAAAGGAAAAAGTCGAACAAATAAATACACATTAATTAGCAATACAGTATATATTTATGCTAAAGGTTTGTCTGCTCCAGTTATTTGTAGACACTCAGTAAGATCGAACATTTCGATACCAAAAATACCATTTTGGTATTTTTTAATATTTCATATATACAGAAATATCTTTCCAGGTCTTGCAACCTACTATACTGTGCTGTTTTTAACCTTTTAATAATCACATGTGTGAAGGCTGCTCACTTCAGAGTGCACCATGAAGCAGAAAACGACCCCATCACTGGCCTGAAGCAGAAAACTCTGTATGGAAAACCCAACTGGGACAACGAGTTTAACACTATCGCCACCAATCACCCAGGGTATGTGATTGTCTCTGAAAGATAACATTAGTTATAGTCTAGGCTAGAGTCACTGGGAGGTGGGAGCCTTTCTCAGCCGGCTCTGGGTGAAGGCCAGACAGCTCGCTAGTCCATCACAAGGCACACTCCCACACAATCCTTCACACTCACACCTTGGGGTAATTAGAAACAGCCAATTAGCCTAATGTGCATGTCTTTGGACTGTGGGAGGAAACCGGAGTACCCAGAGGAAACCCACACAAGTACGGGGAGAGCATGCAAACTTCCTCCTCGAGCCAGGAACTCAAACCTAGGATCTTCTTGCTGTTAGGCAGATGTGCCTGTTTCTGACACGTTCTGCATAATTTCTTATCACATGCATAATTAAGTGCGTACCACGTCCAGTGCCAAGCCATGCTAGTGAAGTCCACACTAGGTTTTACTTAAATTGTTTTTATGTCAAGCCAGTTGTTACTATGTCCTGATTTAACCGCATCCATGCTACGTGCTCCTCTGAGTCCAAGGACACCGTACCACATCCACAGTGTGAAAAGAGAGTTTTATTTATTATCCCAGTTCTCTAAACTGTTATCTCATTTTCTGTATTTCCATGTAGCTCTAATTTTCTCTATTTATTTCATTCTTTTTCTCCTTCCTCCAGGTGTAAAGTTGGGGTGTTTCTCTGTGGACCAACTGCTCTGGCAAAAGCCTTGGAGAAACAATGTCTCAACCAGTCACAGGCAGGAGCTGAATTCATTTTCAACAAGGAAAACTTCTAATCATAGAGACGGGTAGAAGGGCAACTTCTAAACTTACAACTAAACTTTGTTCAACTCAGTTGTAGTATGTGTGGGTGTGATTATTATAAAAGAAAGATAGATAATTCAAAACTTAATGAAATTTAAAGATAGTGACTACGCAGCCAGGTGAAATTATTACGATCAACTTTACTACCATCTTGAGATTATATTTCTATAAGAGTACATCCTGAAGGCTTTTATTCCTCTTACACCACAGCAATTTAGTAACAACCATTTCTTTACTCATTAAAGAATGCCATACATGTTTACTCATTCATTTAGTTCATTCCTGTTGTCTCTTACTTTGTAAAAGCTATAAATTGACTTTAATTCATCCCTATCTTTTCTTCTCTGTTCATTGAAAATAATCAGCATATTATTATTATTATTATTATTATTATTATTATTATTATTATTATTGTTATTATTATTATTATTATTATTGTTGTTGTTTTTTAGTTGTATCTAATTCCCACCCGTCAATTGTTGCCTCCCTATCACATATGACCACCATCAGCCAGGGAGGGAAGTAAGAATGCACATGCCCCCTCCGTGACATGCGATGCTGGTTGGATTGGTTAGTGATCGCTGTGTGTGATGGGGGACCGTATGCCATCCCTCCCTCCGGCGAGAGCTCAGCCGATTAGTTCCCATGGTCTCCCGGCCATGGGTGGCTGTGGCATCAACCTGGATTCAAATTTGTGATCTCCAGGTTGATAGGTACGCACCTTGTTAATGCACAACTCGGGAGCCCAAGAAAGCTTTCTTTAAAAACA
Source organism: Neosilurus hyrtlii (assembly GCA_028564935.1). Taxonomy (NCBI): domain Eukaryota; kingdom Metazoa; phylum Chordata; class Actinopteri; order Siluriformes; family Plotosidae; genus Neosilurus; species Neosilurus hyrtlii. The sequence goes on along the minus strand of JAOUQZ010045783.1, from coordinate 6,857 downwards.
CATCTCTTCCACAGACACCGACAGTACCTATAGAAGGTTACTGAATGTCTTAATGTTTTGGTCAGTATATCAGCTGTACAAATCCCTGTGCAAGTTGTTACTGTAGGAGTTGTAGAGAATTAGTTGATCAAGCGTTATAAATAACATTTATTAAGCATTCACATATCTGCCATTAGACTTCCAATTTATGAGTTTTGAGTAAACCAAGTTACTTTTCCTGTTAAAATTATGGCCGGTGATAGTCTCATACACACATAACACATTCACTGAATCAAGTTAAAAACTTAATGTTTGAGTAGTTTGAAATATAAACAGATCAATTCTTTCAACATGTGATTAAAATACGAGCTAAAAGTATATCAATACTATTACATATTGCCGTAATCGCTTTTATAACAGCATTTAAAGGTGTTAATCTTAAAGGTATTAAAGGTAAGGTTCATACACTAGTGAATAGCCTATGTGTTTTATCTTCCATTATCAGTTTATTCTGGCTACAAAGGTTTCCTAGTGAAACCACCCCAGCTCACAGGCTTAGTATTTCTTATCCACCTGCTTTATATCTTTATATTTTGTTACCTTTCTGTCTTTGTTTACAATAAGAATAACAAGACCGTGTGACCCAAGAAACGACCTTGCACATACGAGATAACTTGGCAGTGCAACACAGATTCATAGAAAGTAAAAAAGTCAGAGATCAGCAGTAGTAAGGAGTAAGCAAACGGTTTCAGGAAGACTGATTTCATTTTATGTCCAAGAGATTTTTTTTTTATTTTGCTATACTAAAATTCTATACTGTATTAATCCCACAAGAAAAATGATTGCCTCTGCATTTAACACATGCAAAGTGAGCACACACACTCAGAGCAGTGGGCTGCCACACACATTGGGAGCACAAGGTGCCTTGCTCAAGGGTACTTTAGCCATGAAGGTGGAGGAAGGGAAGGTGCAGCTCATTCCCCCACTGCCAAACATTTTCCTTGCTGGTTCAGGAATCGAACCAGCGACCTTTTGAGCCCAAAGCCGCTTCTCTAACCATTAGGCTACGGCTGCACCCTGATAACAGTGTATTTCATGTTTCTTTAATATACCTGGGAAGTGAAAGGGCTACTTTAAAGCTTCTGCTACAGGAAGAGATGTTGAAATTAGCAGCTCAAAGACCATCATTTTGCACTGATATATGATACATTTGCTATTAAATTCATAACTGCTTATCACACTTCTGTTCAATCTGCTTAAGTACCAAGGCCTTCTTTCTTTCTTTCTTTTTGCCTTATATTTTGCATACACGATACTAGCAATCAGTATGTATAGATGTAACAAGAGCTACAATGCATTTTGATAGAAAACAGGCAGGTTTTAAAAAAAATACTCTTTAAATTTTTTGGCAATAAAAAAATTGTGATATTGTTTTGTGATATGGCTTTGTGTTAAACATCAAGCAATATGCGAGGGGGCGGGGTGTCTGACTTAATGAAGGTGTTATGGAGTAAATCAGAATTACAGATGTGAAAAAAATAAGTATGTACTGTAGAAATTGTTGATTTTGTCATCACATCTGAACAAGCAATAAAACTGATATACTTCAACAAATAACATAAAAAAAAAAATCAACATTCAAACCCATATTTATAATTGAAATATATAAATAAAAATTCATTTATTCTCTGAACCGCTTAATCCTAGCTAGGGTCAGGGGGAGGCTGGCGCCCATTTTAGCCGACTCTGGGTGAGGGCAGAGTACACCCTTGACAGCTCACCAGGCCATCGCAGGGCAGAAACATGCTGACAGCAATGCAGCCTACTCTTTACCAAAGTCAGCAATGGTTCTTGTACATGTCTCTCACCATAGATAGTGAGAGACATGGCTGGCCTTTGATTACCCAGTTAACTGCACTGGAGGAACTGCATTGACAACCCGGTGACAGTGGGGCTTAAACCCCTGACCTTGGGATGCAAGTGGAACCTGATTTGTTTAAGTTGCAAGAAAAAGAGGCATCAAAAAAATCTAACTGAAATGCTGTGGGGATGCAAGAAAACCCCACAAACATCCTGCAACTGGAGAATAAGTGGTTAAAAATTTCGGCGTATTGGAGACAGGTAGACAATTGTGTAAATGTTGCTTCTGCTAAAGATGGCAATACTAGCTTCTAAGACCAGGGATATATTTACTTTCTCCACAGGGAATAAAATGAAATGTGTTGATATTTGGGCTAAAGAAAATTGACTGAAAAAAAGCTCATCTTCCTTGTGGTTTTGTTCAAGAACATCACCTTGCAAGTCCAAATCTTATGCATGGACCACCTGCTAAATTTAATGGATTCTTTCCAAGCCCAGGCCTCACCTCTCCACCAAGTTTGATGAAAATTAGATCAGTAGTTTTTGCGTAATCTTATCAGGTCCACATCCAGTGCACAATCTTTGCTTTACATTAAATATAAAGAGCTATATATAATCTATATAATGTTTAAATTTATTCAAAGCATTTTCGTTTGTTGTTTGGGGGGTGTGTCTTAAATATCATTCCATATATAATACCACCCCCCCCCATCATTGTGAAATTACAGGATTCTTTTGCAGAAGTGTTGTTAGAAATAGCTGCCACAAATGTATTTCATAACGTTATTTCCTTTACTCTCAAGTTGAGGTCATCAGGATGCAGCTCTGCAGTGATGTGAAACAAAGGTTCTTGGAGATAAATCTCAAGTTCACACATGTCTTTCTTTGCTTTTCTTTAAACAATGCTCTCAGATTAAATTTAAAAAACTATCCTCACTCATTCATTTGAGGAGCCGCATAATCCAACTAGGGTCGGAGGGAGGTTGGAGCCTATCTCAGCCAACACTGGACAAAAGCGGGGTGCACCTTCATATTCTCACAAATGTTATTAAATAGTAAATGTAATCCAATCATCTTTAATTCTTAAGTTATATATGATTATAGAGAAAATAAACAGTTAAATTATTTGCTGTTACTGCAGCACATGGTCCTGTAAAGTTCAATACATTTTGAGATGATGTTCACATTGGGAACAGGATGTGAAGTGACCTAATGCTTTTCTGATGCAACAGAAATCGGTTTATTTTGTTTCCAAAACCATGTGCAAGAACCAGTTATAAAAAAAAAAAAAAAAAACCCAATATCTCAGCTTCATATCTGATTAATTTCCTTTTCATTACTATGTGTGTAGTATAAAAATTAACTGTTGTTTAAGAAAAAGTCAAGAGGCGTCATGTGCTCAGTTATACAACACTGAATTTAATTCTAAACACATTAAATACCTACTACTACTCTGAGGTTACAGTTTTTCTACACAGTTAAAAATAATGAATGACAAACACAAGCAGTTATGTTAAAATATTTAAGTACTGTGGGCAAGTTGGCCCATCTTAAGCCCAACAACACAGAGCTTTAATAATACTCTGCTTCATTCAAGGTTGAGAAAAGTTCATGGTGCCCCCTGGTGGCTGAGAGTGTGTCTGAGCATATTTGTGTGTGTGTTTGTGTTTGTGTATGTATGGGGTGATTATATGGCAAGTGTGCAGCAAGGTCTTGATTCACAAAGCAACAGCAAACACACTAACGACACAGTACATGGTGCGGTTCTCCCATCTGACCGTGCAGCTTCCTGCAGAGAAAGAAGAAAAAACAACAGGATTACACACATCCCCAGTGGACTCTACTCTCTGCACAAATTGAATATCTTAACTACAAAAACAAACAAACAAAAAAACCCACTAGAACAGCAAGCAGTTATCAACAGGGTCCAAGTCCTTCTCGATGGCAAGGTGGTGCACATGTGCCATTTTTGGTATGTGAGGTTTATGAAGCATTGTCTGTCTAAACTGTACATTTGAGTGTATTCATTTGAATGTTACTGGAGAATTCTAAACATTGTTATTGTTGGTGTAATCGGCCACACCTACTTTGAGTAATCACAACCCTATTGAACGGGCGGCCACAGGACTGGCCCTAGATTGTACCCATCAAGTTTCATCTTTCAATTTTATGAAATCACTCTTGAGATATTAACTTGCCCTATTTGTAGTGTATTTAGCATGCTAGCTTCTAATATTTGCATGTTAATTATTAATGCCTTTGTGAAAGTAGAAAAACTCTTGATTATGAGATTTTTTTTAAAAATTGGCATAGCCTATATTATCTAATCCATCTTAATTCACAGAACGTGGGGATGTAACGATTCTGAACGCGACACTGAGTTTGGGAGGTATGGGCCAAAATAGGACACAGTCTAGTGTAAAGTCTAGGAAATATTGTCTGTCTACCTTATACATTTCTCACAAAATCACTCAAATGTAACATTATAATTGTTAGCATAACAGGCCATTCCCACTTTAAACAATCACAACACCAGGGTAGTAGTGGTAGGCACAGGAGTGGCCCTTGAGTGTACCCACCAAGTTTCTTACAACTGGGAACCACTATTAAGATTAGACTTATGCACCACCTAGTGGCCAATGGCAGCCAAATTTGGTCCAGAGTATCAGAATGTTATTACAAACAAGAGTTATAAGCTTCATATTGATAGAATTTATTATGGTGGACGAAAACCATACTAACTGACAGAACTGAAAACGATACCAGCTATGCTATTGCGGCTGGTAATTACAAACATGATTCTAGTAAGGAAAAGTCAGCGCCAAAGAACCATAGAGATCACAGAATGTATCCAGAACACTAAAAGAGGGAGAGAATCACGTTTCTTCATGTTGATGGTAGTCGTTCCTCTCCTTGTCCAATCAGTAAAACACTCCAAGCGACTCATCTGCCGCAAAATCCTGCGAAACCACTCAATATGGGCACTACTGCTCATGTTCAAACCCTCCTTCTACTTGACACATTACATTTATTAATTTACAGGGTTTGGCAGATGCTCTTATCCAGAGCGACTTACAATTATAATTTTTATTCAGCTGAGCAATTGAGGGTTAAGGGCCCAACAGTGGTGATAATGGGGCTAGAACCACTGACCTTTGGATCAATAACCCATCGCCTCAGCCACCACTGCCCCACTGGGGCAAACTGACACTGATGGGGTTCAGATAGCAAGTCATGTTGGAACAACTTGTGCTACCTCAAGAAGTGGAGCAAGTGGCACCCACCCGAGTTCTTCCAAAAAAAACAATCATTTTTACATGGGCAGGGACTCCAGGGTTACGTGGGCAGTTACTAAACACCCCTGGGTTTGACTGTTGTTGTGAATGATTTTTTGTTTTGGCCCTGCGATAGCCTGGGGACCTGTTCAGGGTGTAACCTCCATGACTCTGATGGATAAGTGGTAATGGATGGAGTTGCTATAAACTGGTTTAATAGAAAAAAGGTCACAGTGTAACTAGCCATTAAAAAGATATTACAGGAACAGTCTTGTGGTACAAGTGGAATAAAACACTGACAGTATGGGAAATAGGAAACACTTCATTATCACTGATTATCTTTTATTCCTCTCTAATATGGAGTATTAGTTTTTTGTATATTTTGTCATACAGAGTCGAACATTTTCATATTATTCCCCCATTAAGCCTTGACTTCTTCATAACCAAACCCAAACCATTGTGTCACGCGTCCTTAATGTCAATTTACCTTCCTAAGTGATCAATACACAGTTAGTGCGCCCCGTCACTTACCGTCAGTAGTGGTGTCCCAGTAACAGGAGTTGGCCGTGTGAAGTCCTGCACCACTTTTCTGCATTATAGCGCAATTCACTAAATGCCACACACATACGCCCAGTTTAGAACAATAATCCAGGATATTTTTATGCATAATATTTGTGCTTTGGAAAAAATAACATCATTACCGATGTACTTAAAAGATTTGCCCTGTTTAACCAGCTGAGTGAGAGAGTGCTCCACGATGCTTGCTGTCCACTGGTTCACTTTGTTCTGGCTGTAGTCCACACCTCCAATTACACCCTCGATGCACTGGCCAACCAACACACACACACACACACACATAAATTTAGCATGCTATTTAAAAGTAACTGTCAATCCTTCGGTCTGTGGTTAGACCAGTGACCACCCTTATTATGTCATTATCTTTGTGTTGCTGATTCAGGTTACCTCTTTAACGGTGTTACTTGCATCATCAGGACTGAATCCAACCTGAGAAAAAAAGAGAGTGAGGGCGCTCCTGATCATTTCTATCAAAACTCATTAAAATTAAAATGCCAGTCAGTGATTTCATACAGTCATTTCTATATTTAAGATAAGGTCTCCTTACATAATCACTAAATACCTGAGAACCATGGCTGAGAACCATGACAATGTAGGGAGTATAAAAGAAAATGTAGGGTGTAGGGGCAAAATGTGGGGAGTAGGGGGCAGATCTTGTAGGCTGAAGGGGACAGAGTGTAGGGGACAGAGTGTAGGGGACAGGAAGTAGTCTCTAGGGAACATAAAATAGGCTGTATGCGACAGAAAGTAGGCTGTAAAGGACAGAATGTAGGAGACAGAAAATAGGCTGTGGGGGACAGAACGTAGGCTGTGGGGGACAGAGTGTACTGGACAGAAAGTAGGCTGTAGGGGACAGAAAGTAGGCTGTAGGGGACAGAAAGTAGGCTGTAGGGGACAGAAAGAAGGGACAGAAAGAAGGCTGTAGGGGACAGAAAGAAGGGACAGAAAGAAGGCTGTAGGGGACAGAAAGAAGGCTGTAGGGGACAGAAAGAAGGCTGTAGGGGACAGAAAGTAGGCTGTAGGGGACAGAAAGTAGGCTGTAGGGGACAGAAAGTAGGCTGTAGGGGACAGAGTGTACTGGACAGAAAGTAGGCTGTAGGGGACAGAAAGAAGGCTGTAGGGGACAGAAAGAAGGCTGTAGGGGACAGAAAGAAGGCTGTAGGGGAC
>JAOUQZ010045782.1:0-26940 GCA_028564935.1 Neosilurus hyrtlii | reverse complement strand
GGGGGGGGGGGGGGGGGGTGGGGGGGGGGGGGGCAGAAGATTTAATCTCTGACTAATTATCTTCTGAAGGAATAACGCATTTACTGAAGTGTATCAGTGACTCACTAAGAGATTTGGACATCTTTAGTAAACACAAACCTGAAAGCTGCTTTAGTAGATTACAGCCAGATCATCGAAGTCCCAGTGCCAGTGTAGCATGTCGGATCCAATTAGCCTGATGTGGGCTTTTCTCTTTTATGTTGTGACTATGTATTGAAAAAAAAATATATAAAATACCAGCTGCACTGTGGTTCATTAATGTTGTAAAGATCTGCCTGATTTTACACTGTCCGTTGAAGAATAATAATAATAATAAAAATCTATTTCAAAAGCAAATGAGACAAATGAATAAATAAAAGCATCCCAAACCAAGCTGCAATGGCAAATTTTCAATAATCAGAAAATAATCTAAACCTATTTTTGGGTAACACAGCATTGATTAGATCTCAGAGGCAAACACTTGTACTGTAACTCCTGGAATGAGCTTTTTACAATAAGTGGATGGTGAAAGAAAAGCCGTAATGTTACTTGAGCTCATTATACCATCATAATATGCAGCACAGGAAGCCACTGGAGAGCAGCCTGAACCGGCGTAATGTGGCCATGTTCCATTTTTAACTGTTTAAAGACTAACAGTCACGTCAGGATCACCCAAAATGTCAGTTCGTCCAAACATAGCAATTTCAGTGGTATTTGCCTCCACCGAGGAAGTTATGTTATAGCCTCGATTTGTGTGTTTGTTTGCAGGATTATTCAAAAAGGTATGTGCACATTTTTTTAAAGAAATTCTACCCGAGGTGTTGTTTTGTACAAGGAAGATTCCATTCCATTTTGGAGAAGATCTGAATCAAATTCTGGATCCTGGAAATTTTTTAACATTGTGTGAGAGGACAATTTTTTGGAGGTGTTGTATTACAGCAAGCCCTGCAGAGGGTGATTGTTTTGTTATTTGCGAAAAGTTATAAGTTACATATGAAATTTCAGAGGCAGGGCTTTGGACAAGGAACACCCCGCTATATTTTGGAGACGATCCGGATCACATTTGGAATCCAGAAAATTTTTAAGGGATTATTTAACACTGAGGGACAATTTTGGAAGTATTGGTTTATATGGGGGATTGCAGGGCTTGGTAAAGTTTTGCAGTCTCCAGGTGCTCTCGTTTTCCAAATTTTTTATTAAGTCTATTAATCATTCCAACAAGGAGTGCACTAAATCATCAGGAAAAATTGACACCAAGGACAGCTAATATGCTGGAAATATAATAGGGCTCAAAATTAAACTGTGGGGAACTCCACAAATAAGTGGTGCTGATGATGATGTATATGACAATAACCGCCATCTTTGTGGGGTTTTTTTGGTTTTCTACACAGGCTGGAGTGGTAATTATATAATTCTTGTCATAAATCCAGTCCCAGAGTGCTGGGACGTGAACCCTGTTATCTCTATCTATTAACACTCCAAGAATTTCGTTGCTGGTAGTGATGTTTCATTATTACCTGTATATGACAAATAAACTTGAACTTGAACTTAACATAAATAACACATTTCATCTGTTCAGCTTATTTTTGCAGCTGTATTCCCTGCATACAGGTTTTTTTTGTAGCCAGTAAATGAAACCATTGAAAGTGATTTGAGGTCATTTACATTGAACTGGCTGAACTGAAATTTTGTGATGCACAACCAATTAATGGTCACATGATCATCATGTCCCAGGTTTTCCAGTGGCACTTTCTCACTTATTGTTGACTCGGAGCAGGATTTAAAATGTGTTCCTCAGGAATTGGGGCTAAATTTGAAACAAAGCCACTCTATTCTGTCAGCTTGGCATGTTGCTAATTTCCAATTTTCATATTACATGAAGTAGTTGGATACCAATTAAGATTGATTCGCACAAAATAAACAATGTCTGCATGCATTTTTTAGGTGACATGGCCATACCATATATATGCAACATGTGCTAGAAACTCAGTAACTTACTGGAACATTTCCTACATCTTATTGTTCTGTGTTTTCAGGTTTGTTTTGGTTTCAGTGGAAGATGAGAGGAAAGAGCTGAAATCTTTTTACTGAAATATTTATCAACCTGCCAGTTCAAATGGGCTGTACATTATTTTATGGATGATGAACAGCGAGCCAATCATTACTGAGAAAAATCCCCTGATGGGGATCAGGAGCCTGATGTGCAGCAAAGAGGTTGTGCATCACTCTGAAGGGGCTGAGTTTAAGGTAATGATTGGTTCACTGTATATTATCTTTATTATCCACTTATTGCACTACACTTTTCCACTTAATATTTTATAAGTCATGTTCTTCCTGTGCTTGCATGGGTTTCCTCCAGGTACTCCGGCTTCCTCTCACAATTCCTCCCCATTTTAGTCATGAATACACCCCCCCCTTCAATATTTTTTAATTAAGCCTATGATTCTTTCCATCAAGTGCACTAAAAATTAGCAAAACATTAGGCTTTTTACAGTGAAACTAAAATAGGGCAAAATCAAACCTTGGTGAACTCCACAAATAAGTGTTGATGATGATATATATGACGCCCCGATTTATTTATTCACGGCCAATCAAATCCCATAATCCTCCACCCATTAAACCCAATTGGGATCAATTTTCAGCCCACCTTCTACCCACATGGGTCCCACATACAAGTGCTGACTGGTTGTAGCCCTATAAAGGAGAGCATGTGTTCAGCATGCACACTCTTATTAATAATAATCAGCCATAATTGTCCTTGATGTATTCATGGATTCCCTGATGCATATATCCTCAACTTTACTGGGTATAATTTGCACTTCCAACAGCATTTACATTTTTTCTTTTTAACTCAGTGTACCCATTGAGATTGAGTTACCAAAAGTAACACTTTTATTCAGAGAACCTCGTTGCCTTCCTATTAGTGCATTTAAGGAAAATACATAAATAAATAAATTACGGATAAAAACACCACTTTTTAGTGCCAACACAGCTGCACCTTCAAACTCAGAAACCCAGAGAGCACAAATCTGCTGAAATCAAGACGAAAATAATGCAGGAAGGAAATGGAGCCCTATTTCATCAGCACACAGTGGATCAGAGCACCACTAAAAAGATCTACTGGGGAGAACCATGTCTAAGAGATAACTAATACCAATCATCAAACTGTTCAGCACTTCTCTGGCCTCGCTATAAGGTCAGTTCCTTCGGTTCGTCCCAGACCAGCGGGAGTCAGGAGCGCATGCGTGCTCGCAATGGGTAAATCGCATATAATTAGAACAGTGCTTGAGGCCATGCTGTGAATTTTACATTTTATGAGTTTTTTACTGGACATGTCCTGATTTTGATGATCTCTGCCATAGACTGGGTCCTGTGAAGTGAGGCAGCATTCAAGTCTAACAAGCCTCAGGCTGCTAAATAGCAGGATTTTTGCAATAGTATAAAACAATGAGCTCTGCTTTAGATACCAGAACTCAGCAAATATTCCTTAATTCAGATGAAAAATGGAATTTTTAAGTTTTCCTTTTTTGATTTTAGTGTACATTGAAAATTAATTATTAAAAACAGACAGACAGCTATTAGAAACAGACAAAACTCTCCTGCGCACTGGGTTTTAAACTCCTACACTCAGAGGTTAGCAGAGAAACACCCACATAGCACACACAGGCGAGTAGTTTTATGCAGTTTCTTCATTTATTTTGATTTAAAAGTTTTATACACATTTAGGCAGGGTTAGGCTGTTCAGGATAGGCCAGGACGGGTTAGAGTGTGCTAATCAGAAGCAGCGTGGCTAATTAGAAAGTGGCGTAGCTAGTTAGAAAGTGTCTTCTGCACAAGCACATGGTTTGGAGCCTTTGGTTACAAAAAAAACAAACAAAAAAAAAGATCAAAAAGAAAGAAAAGCTAGTAGTGTGTGCCCGAGTTTACCTAACAGTAACAAATAAAAATATATAGAATTCCCAAATATCCTTGTAGTTAATAAATCATTCCTTTAAGCAGCACTGGCTGTGAGTCTTGCTGATGAGGGGCGTCAAGCGAAACGTGCAGTCTGAAATAATGGTGTCCTTCACCCAGGACACATATATCTAATACATCCCCCTTCCTTTGTGTGGAGATTCAATCCTCACTTGGTCCCGGCTAACTAACACAGCATTATGGGGTTTCCCCCTATGAACAACTTCCTCATCATGAATCACACAGCGGACTGAAGAAACAAGTATCGACTCTACATTAAGGATCCTGCTTTAATGTATGAAGTCATGAGGTCTTTCAGGTAGAAAGGCAATAAAGCAGCACTTCAAGTGAAGGCAAGGTCTAGACCTGAATCCTGAAGGAATTTTACAGTATTCTGAATACCACAATATACTGGCAGAAATACCTTTAATATTGCTATACCTATAATAATACAATCCCAATAAGATGAGATTAAATTAAATTTACATGTTGGCTTTCTTCTGTAGTTAATTCTCACCCATCAACTACTGCCTCCCTATCACACAACCTCCACCAAAAGGGGAGAGGAAAGAGCTAACTTGCTGACTCCATCTTTACCAACTTAAGCATACATATTCAGGGTCAGCCTAAAATACTTGGAGGGAAAGCACTTTCCAACCCTTGTATGGATGAGCTCATAGATGTCTATTTGCCGGCGATCACTAAATAACAGGGGGGTAAGTGTATGCCATCCTTCCCATTGGAACTTGGGCCAATTAACTCCCATATCCTCCATGCCATGGATGGCTGCGTGCATTAACCTGGAATCGAACCCACAGTCTCCAGGATGATAGTAGCGCTCCTTGTTCATTCGCTACCCGGAAACCTGATAGTACGCCTATTTTTTTTTATTAGAATTTAACCTACTGGGATGGGACGTGAATGAGATTTTGCTCAAGTTCCTCCTTGCTTAAATTGTGGCATACAATGGTAGTGAATTGCAGATACCTCAAATTTTAATTTGGGACACATCACTAAGAACTTGGGAAACCTTGAAGAAGAGTAAATCTTTAAAACTCATTTAAGCAACAAAAAAAGTGCCCCGTCACCTGGAGTTCACTAGTTCAAGCCCCGGGTGATGCACGCAGCCATCCGGGACCAGGCGTTAACGAGAGCTGATTGGTCGAGCTCTCAGGGAGGGAAAGGGAAGGATGGCATATGCACTCTTCCATCTTACCTACAAGCAATGCCAGCAGATCAAGGGCAATTGTGTGGTCATGCAATCAAAATAGCTGATAGCCCTATCCTCTGATCGTGTTACGATGCATTTGCCTTTGATTGGGCAATAGGAAAGAAGGTCTGAGAGGTGAAACTTGGACACCACTAAATTGGAAAGAGGATAATGGGGGTAAAAAAACTTAATTTTAGATACAATGGTGGTGTCGTCACCTGGATCCAACCTGAGCACTGCTTTGAACACATTGTTACAATTTAATCATGTACCTTAAATGAGTTTTCAAGATACACTCCATTCACAATTCCAGATGAAAAAAGAAACATTAAGACAGAAAAGATGTACCATTAAGAGAACAACATAGCGGGCAATTTACTACCAGGTCCTACCAAAGTGTGGGATGATGAGAAACACTTGATCTCACATATATCGGTGGGGTGAACAGGAAACAGAGGGAGGTTGTGGGTGGAAAGGTGTGTATCTTTGCTCTGGAGGTTCTCAGGAGTGCATCACCTCTCATCTATCAACAACCCCAATGCTTTCAACAACCCTAACCCTTTCAACAACCCTCACATTTTCCAATGCCCTAACCTGTTCAACAACCGTCACACTTTCCACGTCCCTAACGCTTTCCACAGCCCTAACGCTTTCCACAGTCCTAACCTGTTCAACAACCTTCACACTTTCCACAACCCTAATGCTTTCCACAGCCCTAACACGTTCAACATCCCTCACGCTTTCCACATCCCTCACACTTTCCACAACCCTAACTACCCAAACCCTAATTAAATTACTTTACTGTTATATATAGGTATAGGCATGCATAGCCAAAAAAAAAAGTAAATAAAAAATACAGAATCACTAACTATTATGTCGCGGGTTTTATGTAAACCATGCCTGGTCCTATGCACTTTGCTCATTTATTGTTTTGTTTATGATGCTTGCCTGTATTCTAAATAATGTTTTTTCACACTAGAAATACCTCGCCAATGGTAGAAGCAATCACTGTAATTAGTCTGGACATTATCTATTGTCCAGTACTCATTGTTTATCTTGAAAACATTGCAGAGGATGATGAATTAAGTGTAATATATTTCTTGTATTAAAATAAGATCTGGGCATGTTTCCTGTCCGATACACTCTGGACACAGGTGGTGTACTTGATAAGCCACAGCTCCTGAGGCTAAATTAAACCCTTTAACATATGTGCTTGACATGTGCTGCACAGATAAACCGAAACACTCCTTTGTATCCTTAATGTAAATCACTTCCATTTATTCTGTAACCTGTTTTCCTATGGGCAGCACGGTAGTGTAGTTGTTATGCCCTGTTCCCTACCAGGGCTACATGCATTACAGGTTTCTCATTAAGACCTTATGGATGTACAACCCCCAGCCTGATTTAAATGAAATAGAAAATGTATGACTGCTTCAACTGGTCTATTTTTGACATCATGGTCCACAGTGATGTTATTCCAGATAAGCACCGGGACTCGTGCTTAACAAAAACCCGCCCAGTTGTGAGTGCTAAGTGGTGCTGTCAGTCTTTAATTAAACTTGAATGTGTTGTACAGGTTCCTGTGGGCATGGAACTGTAATCCACTGTCTTGGACTTGAGGAGGTAAATTATGCATGCCGCATGCTAATTCACCTTCATTTAGACAAAGAAACACGGCTACGGCTCCTACAGGGAAGATTCAGGGACTCTCACGGCACTTAATGTCAGAGCTATAAATGTAAAATGGTGTAATCTGTGATTAATAGCATTATAGATGGCGGTATGGAAAGCAGCCAGGACTCACAGTTTGTCATTATTCACTTCCTGTATTTAACAGACATAGCAGTATTTGAGGTATAGATCATTCTACTTCTTAAGAAACATGGTGCGAGTGGAGCATAGATTTTGTCCATAACCAGAAGTTTAAAAGAAATGTGTATGTATATATGTTTTTACACTTGTATATTTAGTTCCTACATTTTGTGACACTATAGACTTAGGAACTGGAAAAGACCTCAAGACGTTGGTTTCTTGATTACAAGCAATCAGTTTTATTTTGCTCTTATTTTTCCCATGTTTGAGTGAGTTTTTCTGAAGCGACTCTGCTTTTCTCCCACAGTCCCTAGACATGCACATTAGGCTAATTGTCTGTTCCAGATTGCCTCTAGGTGTGAGTATGAGTGTAAATTGATGTATATGTTTAACCTGTGATGGTCTGGTGAGCTTTTTTGGGTGTACCATTAGCTGAAGCCTGCCTTCCCTCGACCCTAGTAGGATTAAGCGAGTCGGCACAATAACAAATGAATAAATTGCGTTGACCACAAATTGAAGTTTTGTCAGAGGTATTTTAATCATTGTTGTTTCCTGACCAAACTTGGTGGGGGACACTGCCTTACCTGAGTCTGAGAGATGATTTGATTTTGGAATGTCAAGTTCAAAGGTGAAGGTCAGAGCGCTTATTTTGATTTCGAAATGAGTCCCAGTAGACATGTTGTTACCATAGAACACTAACAGGAAACCTTATATGGGCTTTCAAATAAGACAGTTACCTTTGACCTTGAGTGACATTTGAAAGGTCAAACCCTTGCCATCTCATTAATTCTTCAAAGAACAGAATTTTTTTGCTAATTTGGTTATGTCTACATACTTACTCACTCACTCATTTGCCAAACCGCTTACCCTATTAGGGTTGTGGGGAGGCTAGAGCCTATCACAGCCAACACTGGGAGAAGGTAAGGTACACCCTGAAAAGCTTGCCAGACCATCACAGGGCAATGCACATCCAACCATTCACATTCACACTTACAAGCAATGTGAAACAGTCAGCCTAATGTGCATGTCTTTGGACAGTGGGAGGAAACCAGAGTACCCAGAGGAAACACCCGCAAGCAAGGGGCGTACATGCAAACTTCACACAGAAACACCCTTGCCAGGCCTGGTACTCGAACCCAGAAACTTCTTGCTGTGAGGTGGATGTGCTAACCACTACGCCACCATGCCGCCCTATGTCTATGTAAGGTTATAAGCACGTGGGTAATTAAATCCAGTCCCCATAAAGGGCATATTTACTACATTATCCATGCTGTATGGTGGAAGGTACCTTACACTCTAAGTGCAGTTCTAATTTATATTTTTTATAGTACAGCAAAGGCCTTGATCCTGGAATCATTGTAAGAGTTCTCCGATTGTAGAAGTTTATTCTGCAATGAATTGAATAGGTTATATGAAATAAAATATGTAAATAATCATGCCTTTATTTGAGTGATTGCACTTCCCTGTTTATGAGTATTGCATTGATCCAGTTGGGGTTTCATTAGCATTCAATCAATGTTTGTAACGGAATACATTTCCACAAAGGTATATTTTGTAGCATCATTGACATTTTACTGGAGTGGCACTGAAACGCCACTGTCTGAAGAAGTGTCTGGTGTCCTTGATGTAATAAATGACAACACAAGGAAGCTCACTTCATCACTGCTAACAGATGGAGGGATTCAACCCTCTACAGCATGTTAGCCAAACCACTTGAGTCCTGTCTGGAGGTAGTTTCATCCTCCGGGACCGCACAATCCACTAACAGACAGGTTTTAATGAATCTCTTGTAAAGATTGCAGGAGTTTCCCAACAGCGCACAGGGCAGCACCATGGGATTAGGTGAGCAGATGTTCCCTTAATAGAAGTATGCTATGGTTGCTATTTGTCTTCTCTTTTAAATCCGAGACATTTAATTTTCCAGTAAGTTGTGTACCTGAAGAACCACTAGAGTACCTGAAGAATTATTTTTTTATCGTGAGTGGATGGGTTTTCATATGAGGTGATAATGAAGACCTTCACAGAAGCCAATCTCTGTTGATATTTACTTTAAAGGTGCCGTTTTCTAGTTATGAACATTCTATTACTGCAATTTTAATTTGCACAAATTTCAAGAGTCCAATATTTTTGTTTTTATTCCCGTGCTCAGGATTTGTTTCACAGTGGCGTAGTGGTTAGCACTGTGCCTCACAGCAATAAGATCCTGGTTTCGAGTCCCGGCCTTTGGCTTTTGGAGTGTGGAGTTGGTGTGGAGTTTGCATGCTCTCCCTGTGCTTGCATGGGTTTCCTCCCACAGTCGAAAGACATGCATGTTAGGCAAATTAGCTGTTCAAAATTGCCCGTAGGTGTGAGTATGTGTGAATAATTGTGTGTGTTGGTCCTGTTCAGGGTGTACCTTACACCCTGACCTGGCAACCCTAGTAGGATTAAGCAGTTTGACAAATGAGATGAGTTTCTTTAATATATTACTGTAGAAAAAATCTACCTATTCCAGACCTCTGTATTGTCCAAGGCCAAGTGTCAGGAAACACTTGGCACTGTTAAGCTTCTTAAAACTTGTGTACCATACCATAAGCACATGTACACATATTACATGTACAGCTAAACAGACCTTATCAGAGCATAATAGAGCATAACAGACCTTGATGTGCCATTGTAGGGGATCTTATTGAACTTGGAAACACGATTCCTTCAAGTTTCTTCTCCTGGATATGAGCTGTCTCCTTTATTCTCCAAGTGTGGTCATAACTTGTGGAGCCCCATGCTGTTTTAATCGCGGGGATCGCATACATCATGCCCCAGTGTAAACCCAGGGTTAGATCCCATTTTGAGTTTAGGCATATACTACACAGAAACATAAAAAAGAGATTTCTATTATTTAGTTTTACAAATTTTAACTAGGCAGGTGAGATTCGCTTAACTCATGCCATAGCCATTCTGATTTTTGTATCTACTACACAGGAACACGAGTAACCCACGCTATGTAAACATGTATTAATAGATATTCTGCAAAAAAACAAGAAAAACGAACAAAAATAAGATTTCTGTGGTTTTATTTTTCATTTTATAAGTGATAATCATGATGCCACCTGCTCCAGTTGTCTGTGACAGACTGTAAGTGTCCATCATTTTTATTCATGCATTAACCACTCAGAATAATGTCTTTTAATCCAGAAATAATGGACCAATCGGATCATGCCTTTTCTGTGTAGTATATACTATCACAGTCTCAACAAACATAAACTAGTCTTTACATTACCCATACAAGCATGGTCTGCAATGCTCCCCGTCACCTGACTTCTAGCTTCCGCATCACATGATCACCAGAATTCACACATGATTACAGTGATAAAAGGACTCTAAAGTTCTATAGTATTGCATCTGTGTTTTTGCTGTTGTATTATGGTGTTTGCTCTTCCGTGTATGATCGCTGCCTGCTTTCTCATTTATGACTCTGTGCCTTGCCTCTGACATTAATCTCCTGTGTACGAACTTTGCTTGGTTAACTTTATACGGTTCTGCCTTGTCTATGATATTCTGTCTGCCTGATCGATTGCCTTCTGCCTGTTAACGTTTATGGGTTTCAACAGTGTTTCTGGATTGTGCTGCCACATTATTAAAACCCTCTGAGTCTGCAACATGCCGCGAAGCAGACTGACATATGTTAATATCCTATATTAATACATCGTAGTAAGTCTTGGTATATTTGCATTATGTATTTTGCAGTCGCTTTCATTTTACATCATCCAGTAGGATTACATGGTGTTACATCATACCATCTGTTGTTAATATGGATATTAATGTAACCCATGCCATGATGAAACGTCAGCCATTTTGGAAAAGAAGATAAGCTTAAAAATAGCTATAAACACTGCTAAGGGATTTTAAAACGTATGTTTGATCAAGCCACATGGTGAGTGCTCAGCTGTCATTTGCAATAAGTATTAACCTTCAGTAAATGGAGCCGACACCGAAGTGCTGGTTTTATTCAGGATGACAGACTGGGACAGAGAGAGTAGTCAGTCAGTTCCCATTGGAAAACTATCTGTCTTTCCAGGAAACTGCCAAACGCCAACACTTTATATGCAAGTCGGTGATACGTGATAAATATTTAATCTGTTCTTAAGCGGCGTTCGTTCTGTCTGAACTTCAAAACTGCTTCCTTTTTCCTTCTTCTTCCTCCTGTTTCAGATGAATCTAGGTTCTTAATGGTCATGACAGATGATACTCACTAATGACAGGAATTTGGAGGTTTTTTTTAAAAGGTTTACAAAGCTATGTTCATATTTTCTTTGGAGCACTGTCCGGTATTTTTTAATTCACAATTTCTTTCCCTGCATGATTGGTTTATTCCACTGACTGAACTCCCAGCATGGCATACAAGCTCACGTCATTCAAACAGTTGTCTAGAATCTATATGACCCCAAGGTACAATCCCTTAAAGACTTTATAATGGACTGAAGTCTGAGTTGCTTAGTGAGTAGATTCTCTTTGGTGCACGTGTTTTTTGCCTCCTCTGCGGTCGTGTTAAGACCGAAAGGCAGCTCGGGCTTTTTTTAAATATATATATTTTGATATTTTTTGTTTGCAGGATGAATTTAGTAATTCTGGATAATTCCTTGCTCTATGTCTTTCTCAAATTCTCAGTGAGAATCAATTCATTTTTTGCTCCGGACAGAGTGCCATAAAAAGGCGGCATGTTCTGGGAGAAAATGGCCTCTCAAAAAAAATCAATTTCATTTCATGTTCACTATAAAACTTCATCTGTATGCAAGTTGAATGGCTCTGTGGACTGCACAGCTTCTTCAGCTGGGAAAAGCAGCAGGAGCACTTAAAGCTTTTCAAGTGCATTTTGTTTTAAAAAAGAGGACAAGAAAATGTTTATTAGTGGGCAAGGCATATAAATGTTATATGCCCTGTGGTTGGCGAGGGCATTTCTATGTGACGTTTGTGTGTGCAGGTTGTCCCACGCTTGCGTCGGTTTCTTCCCACAGTCCAATTTTTTTAATGAAAATGTGGTTTCTTTTTAGCAGAGCAGATCTTGCACTGCTCAGGGTTGTTGTTGCAGAGATTAATTAAGAGAATTTGGGCCTCAATCCATATAGTGTGCATTCATTATCTGAAGCTTGTGACCTTTAGTGAGGCCGTAGTTAAATTGGGGACTCCGCTGTGGCTTTTTTCCACTTCGATCAGCAGAATTATCTCTAAAATGAACCTATTTGTTTACCTTCTGCAGAGTACATTAGTGTGTGGAGGCCATAGCATGTTCCAGCATGACTTATTATCCCTGTCATGAGCTTCCTCCCTTTCTCCCCCTCTCTCTCTCTCTCTCTCTCTTCCTCTCTCTCACTCTCATCTACCCTTTATTGCTCTCATACTCATCTTGGTGTCTTGTTGATCTCTCCATTCACTATAGCAGAGAAATGCTGGTTAATGATGCCAGGTCTCGCTTCCCTTTTTTTTTTTTTTTTTCCAGTGATGCAAAAATATTGCTAACAATTTTGGAGTTTCGCTATATCACTCAATCTTGAACTTTTAAGGAGTTTAATTTCATTTCCAACCCTCAACTGTAAAAAGAACCCTCGGAAGAATTTGTGAAGAATAATTTTTTAAGGGTAGCCTTCAAAATAGAATAACCAAAGCATGAAATTGTGTTCTTTCTGGAAACGCCAAACATCCAAAAGCATAAACAATGTAGACTTTGTTGGAACTGCTTTTGTGAATGCTATGAAATGAACTCTGTAATGGTTTGAGATATGGATTAAATTAGCTGTCCATCAGAAGCTTAGCTAGCAGAGAATGCCAGCTAAAAGTGCAGGGTTTAACAAACTGTATTACTATGCAACACCAAAAAAGAAGAATAAATCAGGAGTGGAAACTCAATGGGGTGTGAATCCAGGCAATGAGAGTTCCTCTACCTCCACTACATCATTTACTACATCAACTTTCTAAAGGTTAATTCATTAGTTCATTCCTAAATTATATAATAATTTAATAAACATATAATAATTTTAATTCCCAAAATATAGACAAGTATAGCTAAAAAGCAGAGAGTGCAAACCTCTGCCAAGCAAAAGAGTAAAAATAAGTAAATAAAAAGTACACAGTACCCCCTGACGGGCTTGCTATATTACCACACTTCCAAAATAATCTCACAATTTTGAAGATTCTTTTAAAAATTCCTGTTTCCAGAGTTTGATCTGGATCATCTCCAGAATCTAATGGAGGGTTACTTCTGCCGTACTATAAAACAAACAAACAGACCAACGCGAACAAAAACATAACCTCGTTTGTGGAAGTAACCAGCAACCTAGTTTAAGTAGCCACAGCTCTGACAGGCAGTAACTAAGAGTTAATTTTAATGAATGTGGTCTTTTTGTGTTGTGGTTAGTGGTGAGCACGTCCGTGGTACAGCAAGAAGGTCCTGGGTTTGAGTCCCAGGCTGAAGAGGGTGTTTCTGTATGGAGTTTGCATGTCCTCCCTGTGCTTGCATGGGTTTCTGCTAGTGCCTCAGTGCTTTAATATTATCAGGCGTACGAGTGCTCCTAGGGCAACCAGGTGATTTTCCTTTTAAAGCTGAGCCTGTTGCTCTGAAATTAGCAAGATAGCTTTCCGATCCGGAATGTTTCGGTTCCGTGGAATACTTTGCACTACCTCTCCCGCCTCACCAAGTTTCATGTGTGCAAATAATAATTATATTATATAATATATATAATAAATGATTATCTTTGACCTTATTTATTTATTTATTTACTTACTTACTTACTTTTAAAATGTGGGAGGTTTTTTGGGTCACACTGTATTTCTTACCTAATAGAAATGAATCAAATGAATCAGAAAGTGAATCAAATGAATCAGAGGAATGAATTAGATTATGTCCTTTATCCACGACCACAGCAAAAAAGCACCTCGGATTTTCCCTTCAGTGGTACACAACCCAAAAGCTCACACACATGCTGCTGTAAAAGCTTGTGTACACACACACACACACACACACACACACACACACACACACACACACACTGCACTGAATCACAGCTCCACGCTCAGCCAGGAAGCACATTACTGAGTCAGATATTACACTTCTTTATAGAATATTCGCATTTCTGTCACCTCCATCACTTTCAGTTCTGCACTCTGCTCTACACCAGAACTAAAGGAAAGACTGCATTAGCCATACAGACCTGCACCACTACATTATGCATACATTATTCTGCTTTGCAGTATAGAGTGAAGGGTTATTCATTTCTGAAACGCCACGCCGCCCCAGTTAAGATTTCTCTCTCAGCTCCAGCGTACCACAGCTTTATTCCTAGTTGATGGGTTCAGGCGTGTTAGAGTATGCAAGAGAGAAAACGCTATTACATCGGCTCCCATCGATTCAACATATTTTCTATGATGATGGTGCTTTTTCTTTTCAGTTACCATCTGCAGACAGGAGCAGGAATAAATGATAGACAGGGAGGTAATGGTGAAGAAATCTAATTTCTGAAATCCCAAAGTGACTGGTAATAGGATAAAAGGTTTCTAGGATGAAAATGTTCTTTTAACGTAATGGAAGGAGTCTCCAGTGCCAGTGCCTTGTAAGAAAAATTTCCCAGCTCTGCAAAGAAGACAAATCATTGCCCCACCATGGTGCCCCACAAAATTACCAATTTAACATTCATTCATTTTCTAAGCTGCTTATCCCTAATTATGGTTGAGTCGAGGCTGGTGCCCATCTCCGCTGAGTCTGGGCAAGGGCAGGGTACACCCTGTACAGCTCGCCAGGGCTACCAATTTAATATATATAAAAAACAAAATCAATCAAATGGGTCATTTGACAAGTCAAATGTAGAAAAATATACCTTGTGACCTTGGAACAAATTCAAGGTGATCCTTCAAGGTGATTCCATCTCATGCTATTCGCCCCTGAGGGGGACCCATACACCAAATTTGGTGATCTTATATCATTTTCAAGTCGTTGCTCATGCTCCGCTTACCTTCAGTGGTGGTAGGAGCTAAATGCCGGCCCGGTTCTTCTCGGTATCATAAATATTACTGCCCTCTAATGTCCATCCCCCTGCCCCAAATATACACTGATTGAGACCCTTTATCAAACCCTGTCCCACGCTTCCTCAGTACTGACCGTAGGCTAATGTATGCCGATTAGTTGCACACTCCGAGTGCCCCTGATTCAATTTGATTGATATGTTTATTTATTTTAAACACAGAGATATGTGCGAGGAGCTTAGCCCTACCTTATCTTAATCGCTTAAAAACCTTATCTTGTTTTTAAAAGTTTTATTAGGTAATGTCAAATATTCATTAAATATCCAGCAAAATAAATGATACAGCTTTAAATTTAGGAGGATTTCAGTAGATTTAATTCTGCACTTTTTTGAGGCTAACCTGTAGATGCCTTTTGAGAGAGGTGTAAAGGTGTGTACGTGGATCGTGGATGAGAGAGAGTGAGAGACAGAAAGTGAGAGAGAGAGAGAGAGAGAAAGAAAGTGATAGACAAAAATAGAGTGAGAGAGAGAGAGAGAGAAAGAAAGTGAGAGAAAATAAGAGAGAGAAAAAGTGGGTGTGTGTGAGAAAGAAAGTGAGAGACAGAAAGAAAGTGAGGGAGAGCCAGAGAGAAAAAAGTGAGAGACAGAAAGAGTGTGTGTGAGAGAGAGAGAGAGAGAGAAAGAGATGAATCATTCCGACAAGTACATTGAGGTAAAAGTATGGCTAATAAACAAAAACACTGAAAATACCAATTTTTTCGAAAAATTGAAAGGTGTCGCAAAATTTGTTTTTTACTTTTGCATAGCATGAATGAACTTCAAACCATATGGAATGGTTTAGCAAGTGAAGAAATAAAAATATGTGAACACTACGTCTGAAAGGTTTAATACTGTAATAAAAGTAAAGGGTGGCCACAATAAATATTAAATTTTTTTCTCCAAAAAAAACTGTTTTTTTTTGGTTTGTTTACTTATTCTCATCAATATGATCCAATATTACATGAAATAAATACCTGAATAGTACTTGGTTTCTGATTTATTCTCATTTTATTAAGTTCTATAAGTGTACTGTATTTTCTAATTTCTTCACTCGCTAAACCATCCCATATGGTTTGAAGTTCATTCATGCTAAATGCAAAAGTCAAAAAAATACAATTTGCGACGCATTTAAATTTTTCTGAAAAATTTGTGTTTTTGTTAATTAGCCGTACTTTTACCTCAATATATATTTTGGTTCTCACTGACTACAATAGCATTGTTCAATACATTTTCACAAAAAGAAATGTTTTACTTTTTTTTATTAGAAGCCCTTTTAGACAAAAGTGGTGGTGTATAATCTTCACTGCACTGTACTGTACATCTGAAAATTACATGATCTTACATGATGCAGGAAGACTAAATCTGTCTGTCTGTCTGTTTCCTCCATCTGCCTACTATCTACCTATCCATCTAAATATCTATCTATCCTTATTTCATGGTGGTGTAGTGGTTAGCATGTCTGCCTCACAGAAAGAAGGTCCTGGGTTCAAATCCCGGGTCCAGCGAGGATGTTTCTGTGTGGGGTTTGCATGTGCTTGCATGGGTTTCCTCCAGATACTCTGGTTTTCTCCTACAGTCCACAGACATGCACATTAGGCTGATTAGCTGTTCCAAATTGCCCCAGGTGTGAGTGTGAATGATGGCCCTGTGATGGTCTGGCCTTCACCCTGTGTCAGCTGAGATAGACTCCAGCTTCCCCACGACCTTAATAGGAACTTGTTGTTCCTGTGAGGCAATGGTGCTAAACCCTGGGCAGCCGTACCGCGACACGTAATGCACTTAAACAGGAATATACAGTAAACAGGAACAAGAGGAGCGATGACCAGCTCACACAGGTGCTCATGGATGGGATAAGTTAGAAATTTAAATTTAGACTAGACACAACATCCAACATCCAATTCCATTCAGGCGAAACAAATCTACCTGCAGGAGGCAGTTCAAAAAGAAATAAATAAAACCCTTATCCAATTACAGCTCCAACATTGTGTTCCTGTGTAGTGTATTCCTCATAATCAAATCCTAACCAATGCACCACCGCGGTTTCTGTTCCTGTGTGTGAGCAAACGAGATGTAGCTTTTAGCTAAGCGGCGGTGACAGGAGAGGTCGTGTCCAGACTCGCCATGTTACCCAGCAATAAGTTAAAGTTATCGTATCATTTATCAGGGCTAGAACCAGTACAGCGTTTTATAACATTATAAAAAGAACAGAGTGGTTTTTTTTGGAGGGGGGGTAGTTTAAATCGAAGAAAGGCACGTACACTCCTAGCCATCGCTATTTCTCTTTTCTAAATGCTTTTGTGGTTGAATGTCACCATATTTTACACTGATTCTAACAATTCAAACAACAAAAAAATTCCTAGACTTTAAAATAAAATATCCATGCAACTATCAACCTGGAGATCGCAGGTTTGAATCCAGGTTGATGCCACAGCCACCCGCGACTCCATGGGTGTCCAGGAGAGCTAATTGGCCGAGCTCTTACAGGAGGGAAGGATGTGTGAGCTCATTTGTACAAAAAGGGTGGATAGCACTTTCCCCTCAAAGTGTGTTAGGCCGCCCCCAAATGTGCATGATGCAAGGTGGCGGCACTGTATGTCACGGAGAGGGCATGCGCATGCTTATGCTCCTCCCTGGTTAGTGGTGGTTGTATGTGATAAGGAGGAATAATACTTGATTGGGTGGAGGTTTGAATAAGACTAAATTTGGGAGAAAAAAGTGTGAAGGGACATTAAAAAAAATCCTCAGCTTCTGGTGTTTTGCTTCATTTATTCTCTCCTGATAAAAATACCCCGAGCTGCTGCAGATTCCCATTCCCAAACCTTGATTAAGAGCTTCTAGTGTCATTTGTCCCCAAGGACATGATTCAAGGCTGACCCAGAGGAGGTAATGTGCTGCCAATCTGGAGTCTGAGATGGACAAAAACACCCACAGATGAAATTATTAGTCTTCTGAAGACTCTAAGGATGACAGGAAAGAGAAGAGGCTGCGAACCCTAAAGAGATAAGATGTGGTACGTCAATGCTGAAATAATGCCCTCAGAGGCTCTTTCAAATCCCTGCCATGTCCTCTCCACTCGTGCTCTGACTGTAGGATCATGGATGATAGGGTCATGCAAGAGCAGGGAGTCATGAGACAAGAGCAGACTACTTATTTTATCCAGAGCAACTTACATTTCTAAGTTTTATACTCTGGAGCAATTGAGGGTTAAGGGCCTTGCTTAAGGGCCCAACATTGGTAGCATGGTGGTACTGGGGATTGAACCTGGCATAGAGGTTAGCACGTGTGCCTCACAGAAATAAGGTCCTGGATTCGAGTCTCGGGCTTGGGTGTTTTGTTGAGTTTGCATGTTCTCCCCGTGCTTGTGATGGTTTTCTCTGGGTACTCCGGTTTCCTCCTACAGTCCAAAGACATGCACTTTAGGCTGATTGGCTGCTCCAAATTGCCTCCAAGTGTGATTGTGAGTGTGATTGGTTTTGTGTGTGTGTTAGCACTGTGATGGCCTGACAGGCTGTTCAGGGTGAACCCCGCCTTCGCCCATTGTCGGCTGAGATGGGCTTCACCCTCACCGAGACTCTAATAGGATTAAGAGGTTGAGCAAATGAGTGAGTGACTGGGTGAGTAATCATGGGCTTTATGACCCCTTTAGGAATTTATTATTAATTGTGTCATTTTCAGCACAAACTTATATGAAACAATTAAGAAACTCCATGTTCAAAAAGAAAGAGCTTTAAACAAGACACACAAACGTGTGGCCTGCCAAATTTCTTAATTAGGAATTCATAGAAATACATCAAAAAGCATTTTGTTTTCGACTTTGAGAACTTCCGATTTTTTCCCCAGCTTTGATCCACGTCTGTCCACCGCACCCACACAGATAATCTCTCTGTATCCAGTTAAATAACTGGATTTTCTTTTCCTTTGGTAATTATTTATAGATGTCCTGATCAACCCACACTAGATCAAAGTCTTCTGACTGCCTAAAGATGTTAGCGTTCAATTTTTTATGATTCCTTGTCAGAGTTTTATATCAAACTTTTAAGTGTTCCCCAGAAGAACACTGATTGTAGGCCAGCCTGCTTGGTGGTCCGCCCAAGAAAATGCAAGATTTCAGCAGCTGGTGTTTGGGTAAAATTTTTGCGTAGATAAATCGCCACGTCACAGTAGACAGACCCTCTTCCCTGTGTTTCCCACCAAAGATTGTGTGTATATGCAAATGACTTTCCTCTCTACAATAGAGAAGGAAATACAGAAATACAGAAACTTACAACAGATGAACAAGTGAAGCTCCTTAGTGCCAACACCCTTCATGTAATTGCTTTCCTGGGCATCGTGCCCCAAGCTGAAGAGAAACATTGCTTCTGAGATCACCAGTGGCTGCTTTTGTCTGCACAGCTGTGATGATTGAGGTTTTAATGATGCATGATTAATGTTGGCTTGTTGGCAACACCGTTGGTGGAGAGTGGTGATAGGTTCCTAAGCAGCTGGCCCTAAAAGCTAGTATCTCATGGAGTGGCGAATGCTGACGAACGTAGCGAGTTTTGGGTTTTGTCATGGTTCATACAAGGTTGGTGACAAACAGTTTTTAGGGTCGCAAACACTCCAGTTTCCTCCCACACTCCAAAGACACATTAATGCTAATTGGCTGTTCCAAATTGCCCCTAGGCATGAGTATAAGTGTGAATTGCTGTGTGTGCATTGCCCTGTGATGGTCCGGTGAGCTGTTCAGGGTGTACCCTGCGTTCACCCAGTGTCAGCTGAGATAGGCTCCACCCTCCCCATGACCCTAGTAGGAGCAGCAGTAAGCAGTTTGTTAATTGAGTGAGTGAAGCTAAAAACATCTCATATTTCATTTCAGTTAAAACTGTAATTGCACTCAAACAGCGCAAACTCCCCCCAAGCCCAGCAGTACCGCACAAAGAAAAAAGCCTCCCCCTCTTACAGTGAAAGAATCCTTTGAAAAATTCCTAGATCATCTCCAAAATGTAATGAAGTCTTCCTTGTTTGAAGCCCCGCCTATTGTAGAAATCTCATGATAATCTGCGCATAACATTTCTGCAAATAGCAAAGTACACAGCTCCCCCTACTGGGCTTGCTGTAATATGACCCTTCCAAAAATCCTCCTATCTCACATTGTTAAAGAATCCTTTAAAAAATTCCTTTTTTAGTCTTTCTTGAGCCTTTCTTGTTCAAAGTCCTGCGTCTGGTACCCATCGTATCCACACATCAATCTAAATGCTGCCTTTCGACTTCTGGACACACATCTGGACTGTTTTGTTGAACGCAGCCAGGTCCTGTCGCGGAAATTTGAGTTTTTCTTGTACAGCTAGGCCAATCACGATAGTTCCTTTGAGATCAGATGTTTGTCTTCTCCACATCTCCAATTGTTCTGAAACTGGAGACAACTCTTCTTTTCTTCTATTGTGTTTTCTTCTATTCAACTTCCTGGAGAAAACTCTCCCTGGACTTCAGACGACTTCTAGCTTGCTTGCGGATGATGACTGTCAGTAGTCTGGTAGAAATTTCAGGAAAGTCAGGATAACTTTTTTTTGTAATTCTGCTAACAAGAAAACGAAGGTCCAAAGGATTGCAAGGCAGTATGTTTGACATAGCATAGGGGCTTAGGGGCTCTGCTCTGGATTTCTACAGGTTTACTCCTTAGCCTTTACCTCTCCTGAAGTTAACTCCAAGGCAGCAATGGTTGCTGTTACCCTGACTAGAGAGGCTGCCAGGGACTAGGCCTTGCCTCAAGGCCACCCGTAACTATGCATTTTCGGGCAGGGGTGTTAATTTCCCAGAGGTCACCGGACCTGCACACCCCCACATTTTATATGCTGTGTGATTATGATGAATGAACCAATAACGTTACTTAGGCATTCATTCATAATTCCAAGCTTTAAAAGTATATGGACAATGTTTGTAAAGGGATCAAAGTTTGAGGGATTAAAGCATCTTATTTGTAGCTTATATGTTTGTGCTGCAGGTTCAGCCGTCTTCAAAACCCATCCTCGTTTATCTGCTAAATGCTTCGCACGTATACTGAACAGTAGAAACTGGTATAGAAGTGTTTACTGCCAGATAAATTGCTTTGAAACCTGAAAGTGCTGTGCAGAATATCTCCAGAATTAAAACGGTGTCGTGTTTGAGATCTTTGTGGGTGATACAGACCTGAGTAATGGGAATACAGGAACGCAGACAGGAAGTGCTGAGGATGCAATCTAAGAATAGAGTGAAGTAGTAAAGGGTTAAATGTCTTTGCTCAGGGATTCAGTGCTGCCTGATTTTTCAAGCACGATTACAAACTCGAAAGCTCGAGCTACAAATTCTATTTTAGTTCATTAAGGGGGCAAATATGATCTCAGACCAGCTGATCTAAGGTTTTTGGTCTTCAGTGGTGTTGGGCATAAGACCAGTTTAACATGTTAATATCCAGTTCATTTACTTCAGAACTTAAAATAAAATAACCACTGGTATATAATATAAGCTCTCCCTTTCTCTCTCTCTCTCTCTCACTCATTCCCTCTCGCTTTCTTTGTCTCTGTTTCTGTCTCTCTCTCTCACTCTCTTGCTCTCTCGCTCTGTCTCTGTCTCTCTTTCTTTCTCTCTCTTGCTCTTTCGTTTTCTCAGTCTCTCTCTGTCTCACTTTCTCTTACTCTCTCTTTCTTTCTTTCTCTTTTTCTTTTTTTCTTTCTTTCTTTCTTTCTCTCTCTTGCTCTCCTTCTTTAACTCACATGTCTGTCATTTAGTGTAATCAAGGCTGTAGTCTAAGCTATGCTTTTTGGCACTTGTCAGTACCACTACTGACCCTTTACTGAAAAAAATACCCTACTGAGTATTTAAAAATCAGAAACATAGGTTGAGACTTTATATTTATGTCTGTCTGTATCGGTTCATCTGTCTGTCCGTCCGTTTTTTTTCTATGTTCCCTTGTGAGTAAGACTCTTTTTGGAATTCGAGTTGTACACTTTGACGTTTCAGAACTTCCTTTTCATCCCATCAGTATGAATCTTTTTTATCTTGACCTTTAAAAGATGCTCCGACGGGTGTGAACTGGTCGAGAACGTCTGCACTGAAGCCGTCATGTCGGGATTGTCAGAAGATGAAAGCTGTTTTCATCTGCTGCTCAGAGATGATCAGTTTAATATGACAAACAGCATCTCCTTCATTCTTCCCAAATGTTTTTTTCCACAGTGTCCTTCAGATGTAGGACATGGTCACTGTTCAGTTCTCAGAGATTTGCAGAGATGGTGTAGCTTCGTCTATGCTAAGACACCATCTGCTGACCTTTTGCACTTCAGCCTGTGAGGGAGGAGGAAGGGGAGGTGCTGCTCAATCCAGTGCCCCCCCACCCATCACTGTGTCATGACGCCTGTCTCACGTACGTCGCAGAACAGGTATACAACAGAAAATTGGACAAATTCCTAGGACGGTTGTGAGCGTGTCGAATGAAGCTCACATGTTGTGTGGCAAACAGTGCTGTTGTAGATGCTTTTTTCCATCTCTTTCTGTTTTCTAGGACTGTTGTGCGATGCCATACAACATCCTACAGCTGTGTCCAATTTTTTGTCCAATAGTCCTATGATTGCAGTAAATTAAACCCATTGAACTTCCTTCTGTACCCACTTGTATCGTACGACATTTTTACGACAGGATAGGTTCAGCAAATTGCAGTCAACTGAGTATCGCAAGAATATTGATTTCTTGTATCGCTTCCATATGAACATCATACAATTTGACTTAGAGACCTGATCTATTTTCCACGACAGACGTACAGCATATATTTTATTTACTACGCAGCTTTCACATCCACCTCACCCAAACCTACATCCAGCCCTTCAGTCATAGCTCGGCTAAATTCTTACAGCAACAACAAAACATTTGCAGGTTGTTTGTGACAGCGGCTTTACCTCTGACTGTTACAAAGCGCTGGCTCTGCAGATCTTCAGGAGGCATCAGCACTCAGGGATTCTTTCATGAGGGGAAATTAAAGGCTGTGGGGGGAAAAAAATACAAAAAACAAACAGATATGCAAAGCCTTTTCTGTATGGGAGTAAGATTTCACTCCTGCAGAGTACAATCACCGCTACACAGGAAACGCTTTAGTCAGAAGACGCAGCAATCGCATCTTTTTGCCTCCAGATTTTATTCAATGCACCAATCCTGCTGCGGAATGAAAAAGAGACAAGATTCAACAGCTCAGAAAACTCTAACCTTTATACAGTACTTTTTATGTATCTTTTCTGGCGGGACTTACAATTATCATTTTTATACAACGGCGGGCCCAACAGTGGTGGTACTGAGGATTGAACCCTGGACCGTCTGATCAGTAATCCATTGCCTTAACCACCAAGCTACTGCTGCCCTGACCACAGTGTCACTGCTGTTACTCTGTATAGAGATTTGTCCTGCTGTAAATATTACCAGCAGCTGTAACAACAGCTGTAAATATGACAGTGGGCTTTGGAAAGGAAGTATTTGTTATATTTATTAGGTGATGTGCATCCAGGAATTTTTTTTAAAAGATTCTGTACAGGCGGGTTTTGAAAATTTGGATCATATCAGGAATTGCTGGGCTTGGCAGGGGGTTGCGCTCTTTGAGTGCTATTGAATCTAGAACTTTGTACACCATAATTATGACATCACATCTGATCTAATTACTGTAAATGGTCTTGGTTATGACTTAGTATTTTAATCTTTAAGCTTGGTTACTTGAAATTAAGATAGTATCGTATCATCATGACTTAATATCTCATAGTTATGATTAAATCGAATCAATAAAACTGTAGTCATACATTCAACTCAAGATACCATGTTTCCCACTGTATGTCCTTAATTATAATCCATAGCTAGATTCAGTTCAGTCCACACCGTGAACGTGTGTGCATTTTTTAATACATTTCCTTTCACATCCACACTGTTGTCTATTTATCATTTCAGTGACAGCCCAGGTTGTTGCCCCTTTTGTTTTGTCCCCTCAGTTGTGAAAAAGCCCATTACATTCTGATAAGCTCTTCTCTGCACTTCGGTGTGCATCTGATCAATATTGAAGCCCAGTAGGTTTTCATCTCACGGCTCGGGCCGAGTTGATGGTCTCCAGGGTTCTCACACCGGAGCGTTCCTGACTCTCATTTATTTTATAACAAGCTAAATAAAGCAACACAGGGAATTCAGGAGGAAGTCATAGTGTTTCTGTGATCCATTACGGAGAAGGTGTATTAAAGGAATGGAGAGGAAAGGAGTTATTAAAGAGAGAATGCTGGAAAGATGATTTTTAATGACTCTGGTGTGCAGTGTGTTCAGTTTAATATGCTGCATGTAGTCCATATTATGTAAACATGAACAATAACATGTAACATGTACTATACATGTACTATACATTACAAATGTACAGATACATTTTAATGTATCGTCAATACAATAGTGTGATGAGCATGAAGTGTGACGTACGCAGCGTATATGTCCGCCTCACAGCAAGAAGGTCCTGGGTTTGATTCCTAGGCTTGGAGGCTTCTGTGTAAAGTTTGCATGCTCTCCCCATGCTTGCGTGGGTTTCCTCCAGGTACTCCTGTTTCCTCCCATGGTTTTAAGACTCCCATGGTTTTAATGCACATTAGGCTAAATGGCTGTTTCAAATTGCCCCTAGGTGTGAGTGTGAATGTGAATGGATGTGTCTGCGATGGTCTGGCGAGCTGATCAGGGTGTATCCCGCCATCGCCCAGTGTTGGCTAAGATAGGCACCAGCTTACCCGCGACCTACATAGGATTAAGCAGTCCAGCCATTGAGTGTGTGTGTGTATGTGTGTATGTGTGTGTGTAAAAGCTACTGTCAGTGTATATTGTGTGGTTGTTACATGCAGGGTTAATAGTTATATGTAGTATATATGTAGTGTGTACAGCGTCATGAAGTGACAGCAGCCTCCATGGTTTCTGTGCATGTTCTTTACATGGGTTTGCATGAGTTTCTGCTGGGTACACTGGTTTCCTCTCACAGTGCAAAGACATGCAGGGTTAAGTGACTGTTTGATTTTGCCTTTAGGTGCAAATGGATGTTTTTCTGACAGAATAGGTTTTGCAGGGGTCTGGCAACCCTCTAAGGTAAAAAAAATGTGCTGCATCAGAAAAAATTAAAGTAGACCAGTGCATCATGGGTAGAAAAGTTAAAGTCAAGAAGCTTTATTGTCATTTTAGACACATATAGCTGCTGCAGTACATAGTGAAATTAAACGTTTCTTCAGGACCTGGTGCTACATAAACATACAATATGGATCAAATTCGGAAAACAAAACAAAAAAAAAACCAACAACAACACAGAGCTAAGACCATGTTTTTTGTCCTAGCCACATAAAGTGCAAAGTGTGCAACTATGTGCAAGCAGTGCGAAGACAGTACAGTGCAAAAACAGTCTCAAAAAAAAAAGACAACACAAGAATAAGACACAGCACCACAGCGTAATGGAATAATAACAGGGTCGAGGTTAGGTTGAGGAATAGGAAGGGAGTGAGAGTACGGAGCATGCGGTGCTATACTCCAATCAGCCATAACATTATTACGACCTGATTGGTCTTTGTGGCTTTGTGTGCTGATTGGTTTGCTATGTCGGGATTTAAAAATATTTATATATTTGAAGTGCATAATGCTTAAATCAAAATAAAGGACACTTGGAGCAGGTGTCATCATCATTGCCATGCTTAAAAATGAGGAAAAACAACATAAAAATCTTGTTTTACTTTGTTATTCTTTTAGTTCTATGTAGCATATGCTAAAACACTTTCATGTAGTGCATTTACTGTCATATCCGTGGGGTATATACTAAAGTCTAAATGAGTAGGCTTAACCGAAGGTGCAAGCTACACACTGTTAGCTTGGCTTGACACACAGGGCTCACCTGACCTGCCTCTGTCATGGCTAAAATATATAAAAATAAAATATAAAAAACTTAGTCCTAGTTTGCTTTTCTTTGTTTCTGTGTTGTGTATACTAAAGCTCTTAAAGAGATGTCGTTACACATCTCTCCACCTGCATGTGTCTGCACTCAGAGTTCACCCGCCTCTGTCATCATTTAAAAAATTAAGAAATAAACCATTAAAATATTTCTTCTTCATCATCTTCATCTTCTTCTGCTTGTTCCGGGGTCGGGTCGCGGGGGCAGCAGCCTAAGCAGTGACTCCCAGATAAAATATTTATTTAGTCATTTCTTTCTTTTTACTTATGTTCCTGTGTAGTATATACTAAAACAATAATGCACAGTTTCATCACTACATTGATTCGTCTCCTGCACATTCCACCATGAGGACTATTCAGCAACACCCATCTTGCTTTCGGTGCATAATTGATCAAATGTTGTACTTGCCTTATGAATCAAAATTGAATCCTATTGTTGCCTTAAGAATTGAAATCCTATCATATCATATCATGTGAAAGCCTGAGGTTTACACCCCTCCATAAAAGCAACTACATTAAAAGTTCAGGACCATGGATAGCAATCTTGTGTTCCGACTAATGGAGGGTGTTGCTACCTGCACAGTGTGTCCCCTCATTAAGACTCTGCAGTCGGTCTAATTTAAGCTCACTAAAAGCCCAAGGGCAACATGACACTGTCCAGGAACCAGACAGGATAAAACATTTTCATGAATCGGGATAAAAATAATTCTAGATGTCCTCCAGCATTGACAGACAGAGTGTCCTCCAGTCCAGTTCAGACACTTACTCTATTATAGATTTTCCTATATATTGCACTTCATGTCCATTAATGATGCATTAAGCCTGGAAATGTATGCTGAAATGCTGATCTAAGTTCTATTGTGCATTAGTGTATTAGCAGTAAAAAAAAAACCCAGAAGAAATTCATTCATTTTCTGAACCGCTTATTCCTAATTAGGGTCGCGGGGAGGCTGGCGCCCATCTCAGCCGACTCTGGGC
>JAOUQZ010045781.1:0-10064 GCA_028564935.1 Neosilurus hyrtlii | reverse complement strand
CATACACATACACATATATATATATATATATATATATACACACACACACACACATATATACATATATATACACACACACACATACACACACAAAAGATAAATAGTTTATAGAATTTTAAAATAATATATACATGGGGTAATTTTTAGTAATTATTTTGTTAAATTAATTCCAATAATCCAGCTATTAAAAATAGTGCAAGAATATCGATTTTTTTTATAGGTTATAGAATTATAGATTATATTATGACCTCTTTACATTTATTTAATACCTAAAACATTATCGTTCATTATCAAATTAAACTTACTGCAGGGTGTGGTTTGCTTCCTTACACTGCAGGATGTGGGTGAAAATGCAGTTGAGGTATGAGGCTAAAGGACAGAGGAAGAAAAGGGTTTATTAGAAAAAAATATATAATAAGGTCTATAGAGAGAAAATTGTAGGGATGTTGTTTTACTCACAGATGAAGCTCCACAAAGATGCCGTTCAGCTTTTGGCTTTACTGTGGTAGTCCTTTGTGTTTCAGCTGTAATGATAATAATGATAATTTTAATATTAATAAAACTAATAATCATTCATCCATTATCTATAATGCTTATCTGTCAGGGTCACAGGGGAAGCTGGAGCCAATCCCAGCTGACTTTGGGTGAGAGGCAGAGCACACCCTGAACAGGTTGACAGTCTATCACAGAGATAACAACCAGAGCACCCAAGGAAACCCACGCAAGTTCGGGGAGAACATGCAAACGCCACACAGACAGAAAATAAGTGACAGAAATAGTGACGCATTAAGGCAGAAATGTAGAAGGAAGTGAGTCATGAGAACCCTCTGATTCATTTCCATAACATGCTTTAAAAGGAACCAAAACTGATGAATGAACTTACTAGAGCATTTCACTGATTTACATGGGTAATTCACGCAGGGTCACCAGATCATTTCTTTGAACCCTTCCCGGATTTAGCGTAAACAAATCTATACTGTACACCCATACAGTACATCAATCTCTATGTACCTGGCAGTCTCATGTGAATAAAATAGCAATACCTAGATCTTAAATTAAGTGGAAACTATTAAGGTAAATATCTTACTCATGGTGCATTTTAATGCCAGAAAGTGAGTGGGAATATTTTGACACAATGGTATTTCTACAGGAAATATGAGTTCCTGAACATTGCATGTGTACATCCTTAAATTATACACAGCAAACAGGGACTTTTATCATTATCTGAAACTTTCGGACTTCTTGCTAATCTTCACCACTTCCTGATTTTTCCACTTCCTGTATAATGCTTTCTGATTAAACCATGGGTGGGGAAAATGGTAGGAAGTTTACCAAATAAACCAGGCTCCAAATATAGATATGGAAGGCTATGCACATTCCTGGTTTAAAAAGCAAGTGCAGTATTCAAATCCAGAATTTTTTTGGTATTCTTTTATCCAAATTAATAGTATTACCTCTGTTCATTAGTTCTCAATATGTAGGCTATCTGCTCTGGATAAATGATACCAAATTATCCATCCACCCATCATTTCTACCCCTTTTTTCTTAAGACCATCGCTGGAGCCAAACCCAGCTGACTGGCATTAGAGGTGGCGTACACCCTCAAGAGGTCACCAGCCTATTATAATGCTAACACAAACCGAAACCACCATTCACACGCACATTCACACCTAAGGACAATTTAGAGAAGCCAACTGATTTAATGTGCATGTCGTTAGACTGTGTGGGTGTGTGTGTGTGGGGGGGGGGGGGGGGGGGGGGGGGGGGGGGGGGGGGGGGGGGGGGGGGGGGGGGGCAGAGGGAACCCACGCAAGCATATGGAGAACATGCTGACTCCACACAGAAATGACCTCCGAGCCTTACACCTTCTCGCTGTGGGGTGACAGTGCTAACCACTGAGCCATTTGATTTCCCCATATCAGATTATGTTATATTAAAGACGTTTGCTTAAATATTCATTCATTCAGTCTCTTACAAATATATAAATAGACAAAAAAATGCAGAAGCAGGTGTGATCGAACGCCCTCTGCAGGCAGAGAGGAGTCAAGTAGGACCAGCAGCTACACGCTGATGAGTTTCACCAGTGTGTAATTACCTGCATCTATTTAGATGTGTTCTTTTGTATGCTTTCAGTGAGGACGGTTTCCAACCACAGTACAAAGACATGCTAGGCTAATTATCTGTTCCAAATCCCCCTAGGTGTGAGTGTGAATGGTTTTGTGTGTGTGTGTGTGTGTGTGTGTGTGTGTGTGTGTTGGCCCTGCGAAGGATTGGCAAGCTGTTCAGGGTGTACCCTGCCTTCACCCAGAATCAGCTGAGATAGGCTCTAGCCTCCCTGCGTCCCTAGTAGTATTAAGTGATTTGGCAAATGAATTAATTAAGTTATTGTATGTTTCTCAAGGTAAAACAACAAATAAATGAAGTGCCTGAAAAGCACAAAGTGGAATAGATTTGTTCCAATCATATAATCTGTTTTACAGAAAAAAAACACCTCTGGTTTCCAGTAAAAACTGAAATAATGCGTTAATCCAAGGGACCCCGATTCCTGTAAAGAAAAAATATCCTGGGATCTTAGTAAAAATGAAACCAAAAGTAAATACCAAAAAACTCAAGCTGTCAGAGTTCAGTCATTCAAACTACACATGACTGAGTTTGACCTTGCTATTGAGCCAATCAAATGAGAGCCAGGCAATGCATGTCAAGTTATTGCCTTAATTCTCACATCAATCATCTGACAGGGGAAATCAAAGTGATCTTATTGGTTTTGGCCATGGCATGATTGTGAGTGGCAGTCTGAGTATTTCAGAAACTGCTGGGATTTTCCCAATCAACAATCTGGAAAGTTATAGTGGGCAGCAGTACTGCAGGTGGATTATAGAGACGTCTTGGTGCAGAGAGCGGTCAGGTCAGAGATGAATGGCTAGACTGGGCTGACAGAGAACTAAAACACTTTTTACAATCGTGTTTGGTAGACAAGCATCTCTGAAATGCAAAACATGTCAAACCCTGAGGTGAAAGGGTGATAACATGAGAAAAACGCATCAGATTCATAACAGGAATCTGGGTATGACCTCACTGAAACTGGACAGGTGATGATTAGAAAAATATCCCCAGGTCTTTAGTAGATGCACATCTGGATGAACTGAGAATATTAACTCAAGTCTTCTGTGTGATTCGCAGAGGTGTGTGTACTCGAGTAAATACACGAGACGAGTCCAGTGGTGTTTGTCATTTTCCACGACAACAGGTTCCCACTGAATTGGCTGATGAATGTATACTTGTTGGGCAGCACGGTGCAGTGGTTAGCTAGGTGGAAGAACGAGCGTGAATAGTTGTGTGTGTGTGTTGGCCCTGCAATGGCCTGGCAAGCTGTCCAGGGTGTACCCTCCTTTGCCCAGAGTCAGCTCACACTATGTCATACTTATTTCTAATCAGCTGCTCTGTTCCACCTGAATTCAGTGATATGTATCAGTGAACACAAACGAAACTCTATTGGCAATGTCAGTAATATAAAGTATGCAAAAAAGGTACTGATTCATAAAAAAAAAAACCCTCTCCATTTATGTCATGAGTTTTCGCATGAACCTAGAAAAAGGAACTCCTTACACGAGAAAAGGGAAGTGTGCACCCTCAGTACAGGTGTGTGTTTTTTCCATTGAATATATTACAGCACAAAGATGTGGGTAATGATCAACTGACGGTCACAACGTTGCCATGGCGCAGTGGAATTTCCCACCTCTGTTTTGGTACTGGCTGAGTCTCTTTGCCAGGTCAACACGGCGAATGGCTTTCAGGTATTTCTCCATCACGTCCATCCTGGTGCTGGAGACCTGATCCAGCTTCTCCAGTTCCACAACCACGTCCAGGAAGCACTATGGACAAGGTCATATGATCGTGATGGTCATTATTATTGTTGGAAATAGAAATGAAATACCATACACTACGTACTGCTATATAATACTTTATAACCTTGAGTACAAAGCATTTAATATTTGTAGTGTTAAAACATTAATTCATTCATTTTCTAAGCTGCTTAATCCTAATTAGGGTCGCGGGGAGGCTGGCGCCCATCTCAGCCATCTCTGGGCGAGGGCGGGGTACACCCTGAACAGCTCGCCAGGACATTGCAGGGCAAGCACTCACACAGTCATTCACACTCACACCTAGGAGTGATTTGGAACAGCCAATTAGCCTACGGTGCAGAAATGCCTGAGCTGGGAATCAAACCAGGCCTTTTTGCCGTCTGGAGATGCTGCCTAGAAAGGGTTGGGTGTGAGTGAAGAAAACAGAAGGAGGAGAAACGCTGAAGCAAATCCCTCCAGGTGACAGGCTAATTATAATCACATGAAGCTGATGTCAAACATGAGCATTATTTAGTGTGTTCAGTTTGTGTAGCTCGTGGTCTACATTAAAGGTCATTAACTGGAGTTCAAAGGACTGAACCAAGTCCCTACAAAAATAACAACAGGAGAAATAATCATGTATTAACCAAATCTTACTATTACACATTCATTTGCTTAACTGCTTACTCCTAGGGCTAGAGCCCATCTCAGCCCATCTCAGGCCAGGGACTCAGAATTTTCTCGCTGTGGAAAGAAAGTTCTAACCACTACGCCACTGTGCTGCCGTATTACCCAAAAATGATGACATTTATTTAAACTTGGACCATGTGAGCTTAAGCAGCAGATGCTCTGACTGCAAAGAATAGCAAACATTCCTATAAATTTGGTCACTGAAAAAACCTCATTGAGAAAGGAAAGAGTTTTTACAGACTTTAATAGACTCTGAAAATGAAAACGGAGTTTCAATGCAAATGACACTGGAGACTTTGATCATATGATCCTGCTGTTTCCCAACAAGCTACACCACTCAGACAGCTGCATAAAAAAAAACCACAGCAAGAATTTGGACCCACTCAGCTCCCTTGTATAACTTAAAGTGAGACCCATAGTTCTGTTTTTTGTTTTTTTTTTTTTAATCAGAAGAACCTGTTTTCAACAGTTCACTGGAATACTTAATAAAAATAAAAAATAAAGAGGCCATTAAAAAAAAAAAATAAATAAATAAATAAAAAAAGAGGTCAGATTGACATTAAACAAGAACATTACCAGTACCCTGGGGAATTTTGGTGATATTTCCAAAACAAGACCATGTCAAGAACGGAAAAACTCTGACACACTAAATACATGTACAGATAAATGACATCCATCAAGGTCAGATGTGGACAGAGTTTCCTTCCATTTCATTTTACCTCAAACTTTTCCACTTTCTCTTTGGGCAGCGTCCCTCTAAGCAGGAAAACTAATGACTCTAGATCCTCTGAGCCAAAGTCCTCACTCAGTTCAGCCATTAGTACCCTTAAAGACAGAACAACACCTGTCTGATAAACCTGGCCGAACATTGCAGGAGCATAAAGACATACACAGGAGTCAAAGGTGCACATTGTTGTGAGATCAATGGAATAAAGATATGGATATTTCTCACATTTTCTGTAAAATTTAATCGTAAACTTTGAGATTCATCTATGAAATACCCATGAATATAATCTCTATGAGCCATAAATATTACAATTGATTTTACCATGTTTCTCTTAAAATGATATACACCATAAGTTTGTACACTATAAGCTTTGAAATGAGTTTAATGATAATGTCAGTTAAACCACCTGTAATCTGAGAGCGCATGGCTGTTTTTCAAAAGCTTCTCAGCCTCAGTCTTGCGGATGCCCAACACCTCATGGAGTAAATCATACCGCCTCATCCTCAGCATCAGCTCCATCAGAAAAGCCTGATCTGTGTGCACTTGGACCATACAAGACTGCAACATTTCTTTCACAGTGGTGGTGCACCGGCCGTTGTAAAACTCTCCACACAGGTACGACAGACGCTTACACTCCTCTGGACTGAGCTCCTCCGCTATTCGGTTGATGGTGTGTAAGAGCTGGTTCGACAAAGACATCTTTCTAGAATAGAGAGTAAAAGGAAACCGTAAGCACTGGCTTACAATAAGCCTACCATTCATCATGCACTGTTCAGTCATTCATTTGTCAAACTGTTTAATCCTACTAGGGCCATGGGGAGGCTGGAGCCTATCTGGGCCTAAGGTGAATGTGTTTGGACGGTGGGAGGAAACTGAAGTACTAAGAGGAAACCAAACTCCACACAGAAATCCCTTCACTGAGCCCAGGACACAAACCCAGGACCTTCTTGCCGTGAGGCAGACTCACGTGCA
The DNA here is from genome assembly GCA_028564935.1 of Neosilurus hyrtlii. Classification (NCBI taxonomy): domain Eukaryota; kingdom Metazoa; phylum Chordata; class Actinopteri; order Siluriformes; family Plotosidae; genus Neosilurus; species Neosilurus hyrtlii. Next base: position 3,833 of record JAOUQZ010045781.1, on the reverse strand, counting down.
TGTCCTCCCTGTGCCTGCGTAGGTTTCCTCTGGGTACTCCGGTTTCCCCCCACCGTCCAAAATCATGGAAATTAGGTTAAGTATCTCCCCCAATGTTGGCTGAGATAGGCTCCAGCCTCCCCGCGACCATAGTAGGATTAAGCAGTTAGGAAAATGAGTGGAACTATTTCTTCATTAAATTAAACAAAGTGGACATTTACGTAGAAGTTCCGTATAGGGCAGCTCAGGACAACATGAACATTTTCAAAACACTGACTAAGACACTCCTGTCTATGTGATGAACACTCAAATAGAAACTTAAATTCCTGGGAACCACAGCTGTTTTCTTTCTTTCTCATCTGAAAACTGAGCACTTTCCAGTATCCTTTTTGAAGCATGTCAGTACAGGAGGTATGAAAACATCCTTACTGATCTGTCACATCCAAAAAAAAAAAACCTGCCCTCAAGAGGGGAAACAAAAGCACCACACAGCATCAAGACTACATGGTAAGATAAACCGCAATCAGCATGCTTTAGTAGTTTTCCTCATTGTAACCCTACCACTGTAATTTACACTCTATTCTTTATTTACATGTGAAATATAAGATAAGATAATCCTTTATTGTTCCACACTGGGGAAATTCCCGAGTATTCGCCCAAGGATTTGTTGCCTCAGAATAATAAGGTTCTCAGTTCATATCTTCCCATCCCATACATATTTTCCCTACCTCTGCGTGGATTTCCTCCGAGTGATCCGGTTTCCTCTCACAGTTCAATGATATGCACATTAGGTTAACTGGTTACTCTAAATAGCCCACAAGTGTGAATGTGAGTATGAATAGTCATTTGCATAGGTGTTAAGTCACATTAACTTAGGAAATCACGAGTGACGTTCTTTGCTGCAGAGCCCGGAGAGCATTTGGGGTTAGGTGCCTTGCTCAAGGGCACTTCAGCCATGAAGGTGGAGGAAGAGAAGGTGCTGCTTACTCCCCCCACTGCCACACATTTTTCCTACCTACAGCAACCTTTCTCTACCCATTAACCCATAGCAGCCTTACACCCTCCCCCCCTTTTTTTGTTATGGTATTACTGTTAATCCTGTAAGGGAAATACTGTATGTTATCTATCTGTTGTTGTAGTCACATTAATTTTTGGGAAACTTCCACAATGCAAGTGAGTCCCTATCCTGGACTTCATGTTATATGTTTCTTTTTATATGGTGAAGCTTATTAACAATTGTTCCCTCGCCCTCCCTCTTTCCCTTGAGATAATAAAAATTAAAATAATAATAATAATAATAATAATAATAAAACGCTTGTCAAGTTACAGAGCAAACTGTGTAGTTTATCAGTAAAGATTATCTTTACAGCTTTAACTGCTGGAAAACTTTCACTTTCACTGGGTGAAGGCGGGGTACATGCCGAACAGCTCGCCAGTCCATCACATGGCCAACACACACCACCCTTCACACTCACACCAAGGATCAATTTGGAACAGCCACATATCCTAATAGCCATGTCTCAGGAAAGTGGGATGAAAACCAGAGTACTCAGAGGAAACACATGGAAGCACAAGGACCATGCCGGCACCATTTAATAAAAAGATATTGCAAATAACTATGAGACTCTGAGGGGAAAAATGCAAGTTATTGTGTTTGATTTGTGTACTTACATGTACATGGTCCTTAAAACATCAATAAAATAAAAAGCTGAAAGTATTCTTTTATCCCCCTGGATATATTTAATATATATATTTGTACACTTAAAAAAAAACTGGACACATTTTAACACACACACACACACACACACACACACACACACACACACACACACATATATATATATATATATATATAGACACACATTCATCACACATAAAGAACATGAAAAGTCCTGACTGTGTAGGTGTAGGACAAAATCAAAATGATTTTTCATGTGCTGTGTTTTGTGTTGCACTCTCTCTGTCTCTGTCTCTCTCTCTCTCTCTCTCAAACTATAGTGCTACTCCTGAGACCTGCCTGATGTCCTTCCTGTCTTTCTCATTACCTGGAAACCACTCTGCTGAGGATGCTGCTCATACAGACAACATGGATACACTTAGAAACCAGGAAGATAGCTCTGGGACTGAAGAACACGCAAACTCTCAAATGTCCATCAGCAAACAGCGGATAGCTCTGACTTCATGTTAAAAATGACACTTTTGTAGCCGCATAGTGCACCTTTAAATAAGTGAGCCCAGTAATCTCCTTAACCAGAGACACATCCTTCCTTCCTCTTTCCATCTCAGGGAGCTCTTCTATACAAACTATTAGCCTGTTTGCTTTTTCTCTATACAAATACACCTGAACAAGTAAGAAGCAGCACAACAACAACATGAAAAACAATCATTAATAAAAGCCATAATTCAGTCATTTGAAAAAGTACATAACTGCAAAGGTCAGACACAAGCCAGCTGATGACGTCACACCGCCATCCATCTAAGCGTCGCCCTCGTGCGTGTTTTAGGGTCTGAGAGTCTGTGGCGCATTTCAACCAGATAAAAAACCTGCAACTGTACATTTCTGACTCTCAGCACAACAACTCGATAAGCTGAGATGCTGATACTCCCACAGATGGTCTCATTGTCTTGTTAAAGACATTTTAAATTGAAATTAAGGAACATATTGAATGTTTTAAACGACTGAAAAGTGTCCACAGTGCTGGTCAGTAGTGCGATGGTTTTTGTTTATATTTACACGAGTATCATTTACAGAGCCAGTCATTTACCCAGAAGCACTTATGTTTCTGTAGCGTTAATTAGTTATTATTATTATTATTATTTATATTCTTTTACCGAAATCCTTTAGCTACAAAATTGCTTTTTTTAATACTAAATATGCGACTTTCACTTTAAGGACAGTCGAGTTGCGCACCGCACTGCAGTCTGCAGAGGAAATAAATACCCAGCATCCCCACGTACACCTAATAAACACGCTTTACTAAACAACTCGAGTATTATTAGCGTTATACGACCATGTAAAACACCGGAAGTCACACAGCGCGTCTTACCTTCAGATGGTGGACAACAGAAGTGTAACGTAGAGGAAAGTCCTTATTATCATTAAAGCCACGCCCATGAAAACATAGAGAGAGGGGCGGGGCGGGAGAGAGAGAGACAGAGAGAGAGAGAGAGAGAGAGAGAGAGAAAACTAGCGGAATTTCCAAACACAAAGCCAAACTTTTACTATAACCCCGAGCAGAGGTGTAATTAAACTGTGCGCAGTGTGAACTCCGGAGTTTAAGGGCGTGTGGGGAAGGCATGCAGTAGTGGTTGTGTCGTTGACGTCGTTTGGAAATGTGATCCACTGCGTAAATCGGAAACAGAAAGCAACACTCAGGGTAAACCCGGTTTCCCCACAGTGCAGCCAAGGAGGGGGTGGCACCAGGGATCACACAAATATGATAGAAATCATAATAAATAAATAAACAAAAAATACAGTGAAATATGATATTTCAATGAACTGTAAACCCTGGGATTAGAAAACACACACACACACACATTCAATTCAAATTTTATTTGTCACATACAAATTATACACAGTACAATATGTAGTAAAAAGCTTAGTACGACTGTCCATAATGTAAAGAATAAACCATCAAAGTAACAAGAAGAAAAGAACAATAACTAAAACTATTAAAAGGATTTTAAAGGTCAGTATAAATATAAAATGCAAAAAAAAAAAATAATAGAAAATAAAGAAATATATAGAATAAAATAAAATATAATATAAAATATAGGACATATATATATATATATATATATATATATATATAGAGAGAGAGAGAGAGAGAGAGAGAGAGAGAGAGAGAGAGAGA
>JAOUQZ010045780.1:0-10064 GCA_028564935.1 Neosilurus hyrtlii | reverse complement strand
ACAGTCGTACTAAGCATTTCACTACATATTGTACTGTGTATAATTTGTATGTGACAAATAAATTTGAATTTGATTTGGAAGAATGATTACAGCTGTGGCAATTTTAAGAGCAGTCACTGTACTACTTCAACACTGATTAAAATAATTGTGATAATGATTTTCACCATAATCAAGCAGCCCTACTCTAAATAGTATGCCAGACAATTGCATGGCATCATGCACATACACTGGCACATCCATTCACACATAGATCCAGTTCAGTGTAATCTATCCACCTACTGACATGTTTTGGGAAGTGGGAGGAAACCAATGAACCTGGAGGGAAAAACTAAAAAAACAGAGGAATCCCAGATAAACATAAGAGCAAACAACTGTTGTTGTTGTTGTTATTGCTTTTCCTCTTCTTCTTCTTCTTATTATTATTAATATTATTATTATTACTAACAGTAGTAGTGGTGGTAGTTTTAGTGCTAGAATTATTATTGGTGCAGTTGTTAACACTAATTTATTATCAGTAGAACTGTATACTGGGTACGTATATACTCAAACATGAATTTAGGTTTTTAAATATAACGGCCATATCTATGTTGTATAATGTGGCATGTAGTTTATATTTGTTATATTTAATCAACAACCCTAAAGTCACTAAATCCACTCAAGTCAAATGATAAACATCAAACCACCTTCTAACAAACTGATCTGAACTGCAGAATTTATAACTCCCAAAAACAGATGGATATTGAATATTCTCTCTGTTCATCATAACGATCATAGTCTTACTCTGCACTGAGACAGCTGTGCTCGTAACATATTAAAGCTTAATAAACATTCATTAAACTCGATTCTGCATGATGTCAGGAAGTAAATTCAAAATTCCAAGTAAGAGAAAACTTTAATTGAAACTTTACATACTTCATTACATTCAATTCTATATTTATGCAACCAACAATCAATTAAATTAACCTAATGTCAGAATGCACTATAGTTATTTTGCCTTGATAGAACACATCATGTATGCACTAGAATCCATTTAAAACTCCACTCTACTCCCAGCATCCACATGCACTTTCACAATCAAAGTCACCTAATTACTGATTGCGCTTGTGTGATCTAAATCATCACCAAGCCTTAAATAAGCAGTCCTCTAACACAAGGACAAGTGAACACTCTTTACCTTAACTGAACTGAAGTACAGTGAACACTCTTTACCAAGCCTTTTATTCCTGTTTTGATGTTTTGGTATTTTGACCCTCTTTTGAAACCTCTTGATATAACATAGACTTCATGTTAAACTATAGTGAAGTTTCTGCTACGTGGTTTGTATTTTTATATGGTTTCACCCAAATGAGGATGGGTTTCCCTTTTGAGTCTGGTTCTTCTCAAGGTTTCTTCCTCGTGTCAACCAAGGGAGTTTTTCCTTGCCACTGTTGCCGGCGGTTTGCTCATTAGGGACATGAAGGGTTTGTAGAAAAGAATGTTTCATTTCTTTTTAAATGTGTTTTTCTATGTAAAGCTGCTTTAAAAAAAATGTCAATTATTTTAAATATGCTATACAAAATAGCTGCCAGCCTCCCCGCAACCCTAACTAGGATTAAGCGGTTCAGAAAATGAATGAATGAAAAAAAAAAAAATTTGCCTAGTTAGCACTATTTTCTGATCGGATGACCCTGTTATCTACCTTGACTGTACTTAATGATTTGCATTTGCTTGCTCGTGCTTGATACCAGTCAGCTTTCCTGTCTTTGCATGAGGAAGTGTTTGGTGATGTCTAACACAAAAAGCAACCTATAATTAAACACTTTGAGACTTTCTCAGAATATATTCTTACCTCCTCGCTGATCTCCTGCGTGTTGCGGTACCAGGTAACCTGGGCATGGGGTGTGGCCTGGACATTGCAGTGCAGGTACCCAGGCTGCCCCTCCTCCATCTCAGTGTCCTGGGGTTTAGTGACCCATTCTGGTGGTCCTGGGGAGGAGCAGAATGATGAGTCACGTTGACATAGTCATTAAAAAGTTGTTCTTCTCTAAGAATTACTTATGGTAAACTATGTTCAGTTTCATAGCTAATGGTATATCAGTATTATTAGTCATTAGTAGTAGTAGTAGTATTAGTATTATAAACATTTATCCATACTCACCAGCCACAGTGACAGTGACTTCCTGTCGCTTCCGACCTGCCTTATTCTGTGCCACGCATGTGTATATTCCAGAGTCTCCAACCACAGTGGGATTAAAAATCAGGTCTGTGTCCTCTTGGTGCACTCGGCCCTCTGTAGGCATTTTGTGACCATCCTTTTCCCACCACACCACGGGCTTGGGGTGACCATGTGGAGGAGTACAAGAAATCCGTTCCACGTTGTTAGCAGAGAAGAATCGAAATGTCCTGTCATCCATATCTTCAATATCTACAGTAGGAAGGAGGAGGAAATAGTGAGAGACACTTCTGACTAAAGCAGATTTGAATTTATATGCATACAGCAAACATTTTTGAAACTATTACTGTATCACTTCATTTTGAAGTCATGGATCGACATCTGAGTGAATGTGTAACCGTGGGCTCCTGAGTTGCACATCAACAAGGTGCGTGAATATTAACCTGGATATTGCATGTTCGAATCCAGGTTGATGCCGCAGTCATCCGCAGCCAGGAGTCCATAGGAGCTAATTTTCTGAGCTACCACGGGAGGTTGAGATGGCACATGCTTACCACCCTGTCACCTACAGCCATCACCAGCCAATTATGCGTGTCCGTGACCTCAACAATACAAAGGGTGTTAGGTCACTCCTGCAAGCGCATGCGCAGCAGTTTGTAAAGATATACCTCTCCCTGGGTGGTGGTGGTTGTATGTGAAAGGGAGGCATTACTTGACAGGCATGTGGCTTAATTATGGGAGAGCTTACCTTATTCATGTTTCTTGGGTATATGATAATAATTCAGAAACCCATAGGAAGATTAAATAGGAACTAGGGGCAATTAATCTTTGTCAATTACTGAAGCTGTAGAGATGAAGCAGAATAAATATACTCTCCTGTAATTATGCATCCAGCATTGCTCTGTAGTGTTTCTAAGGTGACTATTATGCAATAAAGTATGCTTTTGGTAGAAGGGGAATTTAGGGGGGTGTGTGTGTGTGTGTGTGTGTGTGTGTGAGAGAGAGAGAGAGAGAGAGAGAGAGAGAGAGAGAGAGAGAGAAACCTGTCGAAGCTCTAAGATTTTCTATGCGCAAAAAAAATCTAAAACTACCACATCTGTTTTCCCCCTCAGTGAAATTCTCATGCCTGTACCTCATCTCAGAAAGTCCTGCTTTATTTGGTAATTTCTGTGAACAATATTATTGTCAAAGTGAAAATTATCATTTCTATGTTTCAGCAGTTCTCAAAATGGGGTCCATGAAGCATAGCTGTGATTTTGATGTGACGAGATTTGTGCAGTTGTTAGGAGTTTTTTGTTAGAATATAAACTGACTCAAACTTCAAAGGCAACCCGCAGATTGCAGATTCCGATTTGAAGGGAACGCTGGCCAATCAAGACACTGAACATTGTTCTGACAGATCCTGGCAATGTGTGGTCTTTGATTATCTTGCTGGAGTGTCAAGAGCTGATACTGGGTGAAGAGAGGAACCACAGCTGGAGCTGGAATTTCATCACATATCAAGCCATGTTAAGGTTTCCATCAAATAAAATAACTTCCATGCAGGTGAGTTCTGGGTGGCTGTAACTGTAACTGGATGGAAGCGATAGCAAAGGTGCTGAAGACAAATATGAAGGTCCTGTTGTGGGACAGCGACATGTAATCTCGGAGCACATGGTCAGTAACTACCTGTCACATTTACATTTCTCCACAGCATTGAGATCGTAGGCATGAACATGCAAATGGCTCGTTCCCACTCATTTTGATGTAATCGTACCATGATGCGTCAAGACAAGCCAAATGGTACTTAACTTGTACATTGTTGTGGCTACTTATTGACCAAGTTTCAGAACGATTGATTCTCTTCTACTCACAATAGGCGGAGTGGCATTATTTATCTTAGTGTGCAATCAAGCGGACCAAAACTCTGTCTCTCACACACACACACACACACACACACACAGAAAATATCAGAGTGAGTAACATATTGTTTTCACCATAAATGAAAAGCTCATATTTGCTCTAAAAGTCTACATCAACATTTTTTAATGTTGCATTGGAAGTTTATGTCAGTATATTTTTTTTAATTGGGAAGCATGTTCAGGTAGTGGGTAGCATGGTTCTGGATTCGATTGTTGTGGCTGTCTGGGACATTTCAGTACAGAGTTGTTGTTCCTGTGTATGTGTGGATTTCCTCTGGGTGCTCCGGTTTCCTCCCACAGTCCAAAAATCATGCACATTAGGTTAACTGGCTACTCTAAACTTCCTTCTCTATGTTATCCATGTGATAAATTTAGGGTGCACCCTGCCTTTTGACAAGTCAGTTGGGATTGGCTCCAGTTTTCCTAATGACACCAACAGACAAGCGGTATAGATAATGGATTTAACATTTAAATGAAGGGGTGTACACTTAACCTCAAAAACTAAACAAATTTGTATATTTATATATATATTAGTTATAGAAAACTATACATACATTACATTTTTGTATTCATGGTGTCTGAATAGCTCACCCACGTGTGATGACTATATACTGAATCTTAATGAGTGTATAGCACATTTACCAAACTATTAGTAGATTCATTTATACAGATTCGTTTCTATTTTTACTATTTACTGGCAGTCTGCAATAAAACTTTAACTACACCAATAAACTGGACATATGGTGATATATAATAAGACTATATAACTCATCCTTATTTGGAGGAGCCTCTGCATTATAGTAAAAATACAACTGACAAACAGTCAACTTAATACATGCTCACAGTGGCTCGGATATATAAACAGCCACAATCACAGCAGGTAGTGAAGTATTAGGAACTGTAGAGTCTATGCACCTCTGTGCAAGTCTGTGAACCTCTAAATCACCCCTATAGGCTTATTATAATGACATTCCTCTACTATCTGAAATTCTGCAGCCCAGATTCACACATATGGAGAAGTTTTGGTGTGCAGGAAGCCCTGAGAAAGACTGAGTGAGACCTAGATTTGCAGCTGAAATGTCAAAAATGCAATTAGGATTAAAAGGATGACGATTGGCTGCTTTTAACAGAGTGTTATCAAAGATGGGAGAAAAAAAAATGAGCTAATTATCTGTGAGAATGTGTGTGCATGTGTGCATGTGTGTGTGTGTGTGTGTGTGTGTGTGTGTGTGTGAGAGAGAGAGAGAGAGAGAGAGAGTGAAAGCAAAAAATCTTGCTCTTACCTGCGATGTGCAAAGTGGCTTCTACCTTCACCTTACTATCAGTTCCATAGCGACCTTCACAAATGTAGCGGCCTGTACTCCGAGGCTTCACTTGAGTAATATGCAAAGTGCCGTTATTATACACTATAACCCTGAAACACACACATATACAGGTGGAAGAGTTTAAAAGCAGATTTTTGGACTCATGCCTACCACTACAATGTAAATTTTCTCATGACTGTTATAGGCAGTTAGCAATAGTATTAAATGGGTGGCATGGTGGCGTAGTGGTTATAATTTTCACCTTACAGCATGAAAGTCCTGGGGAGAGAGAGAGAGAGAGAGAGAGAGAGAGAGAGAGAGAGAGAAATTGTGTGTGTGTGTGTGTGTGTGTGTGTCTGTGTGTGTGTGCGTGCACATTCTAGCCCTGTGATGGCCTGGTGAGTTGTTTAAAGTGTACCCTTGCCTTCGTCCATCAGCTGGAATGGGTTCCAGCCTTCCCGCCCCCTTATAAAGGATAAAACATTTAGGAAAATGAATTGAAATTAAAATGATTTTCTAAAGCACACTCACTGCATTACGGTATGCCATGACACATTTTTGACAAATTAATGCAACATCACAACAGTTATTTCTATTCAGAGGTCTATTAATTTTTTAGAAGATTAAAAATTTACAACAGACAGTTGAACCACTCTGTACAATCTCATCCAGCACATCCCAAAAACCTTCATTGGGGCATTGGGGTTAAAGTCAGAACTCTGGGGTGGCCAAGTCATGTATGAATTCTTTATACTTTCTGAAACACTCTTTCACAAATGGAGTCCAAATTTTATGCCAGAGACATCATGGAAGAAAAAAATCTATCAGCTATAGCTGGCTGCATTTTATTACCATATGACATTGCTGAGCCTGAACTGAGCCTCCCAAAGTGAAGCATTTCCCCCAATTATTCTCACTAACAACTGTTTTCAATGGTTAAACCAGTCCTGCAAGTTCTTGTCACATTATGCGAGAGTAAATGCTTCTGTGAAGTTGATGGTTCAGCATGATCCTTCCGAATTTAAATGCGTTAGACAGTTCTAATTCCAAGTTCAGTAATTTCAGCAATCTCCTCAGATTTTTTGTTTGCTTGAGTCAGGTCAATAATTTAAGTCTTCTGAAACACAGTAACACCATTTCCATGACACAAGGATATGTCTTCCAACATAGCTGTTTAGGAAATGAGAAGCTACTCACTGCATCAGTTATGAAATGATGAGATTACAGTGAGAGTTAAAATAGTAATCAATGCAGTAATTATCAAAGGCTCATCAAGTATTTGTTTAGTTAAAGCCAAACAATTGTATTTGTGAATTTATATATAGTATATCAAAAGTCAAAACTTTTTCTGTTTTTTTCTCAGCTATAACACCGTTATAGATTAAATTATATCTCTCAGTTGTAAGTGACCTTGGAGACGCCTGTGCAGAAATACGCAGCACCAGCACCAACAGCAACAGAAAAACCTGAATGTAATTAGTACAGTGTAGTTCCTCTAGGCTGCTCTGTGCTGAGTTTGTGAAACAGCATGAGAGGAAACAGACAAGAACAATGCATTTCTTCATGAATTCAGGCATTTCTGTTCAAGAATTTTGTTGACACGGACTACAGTACACTCCTACAAAACCTTTTGTTAAATCACTGCTGTGTTCCCAAAAAAATAAAGAAACAAGACATTAAAAAAATTATGAAACACAGTAAAAGAAAGCAGAGGTGGAAACAATAAACAGAAAAATAGGGAAATTATAAAAAAAGAGAGAACAGTCAAAGTTAAAGAAAAGGGTGCAAGAAGAAGGTGTACAAGAAAATAGAATAAAAGAAAATCGGAAAAAAAAAATTCTCTCGGTCAGCTGGTGCCTTTCTGTGTGGAGTTCTGTGTGCACGATCTCCTTGTGCTTGTGTGGGTTTCCTCTGGGTGCTTTCGCTCCTTTCCTTAATCCAAAGATATGAGGAGTAGTAAATTGTTCTAAGAGGTAATTCTGAATTGCCTGTAGGTGTCAGTGTGAGTGTGAATGGCTGTCTCTCTGTATTTGCCATGCAATAAAGTGCTGAAAATGGTCAGACCTCTTGTCCAGTGTCAGCTGGGGTTGGTTCCAACTCACCCATGATATGCAGTGGATAAGCGGTATTGATAATGAGTGAATAAATGAATTGAAAAGAAAAAAAGGGGAAAAAGACAGAAACAGGGAAACAGAACAGAAATGAAAAGACTGGGTCTATGACTGACCGTGATTTATTGATTACAGGCTCTGATTCATGGAACCACTCAATGACAGGTGGAGGTTTGGCAGAGAACTGACAGTGAAACATAGCCTCTTCATTCCTAAGCACCACCTGATCTTCTGGAGCCACCAGCACACGAGGAATCGTCTTATCTGTTACACAGAGACAGATGGAGCAGTGAGTGAGTGTGTGTGTGTGTGTGTGTGTGTGTGTTGGCATTTAGTTATAAGAACAGATGTTTCTATCAGCAGAGACAGAAGACAAAGAGGGACAGATTGGCAGAGGTAGATAAAATCATCTGATCTTTGAAATATTTAGAAGCACAGCTGAGAGCCGGGGATATTAAAGGTTGCTGACAGCAGTGAGGAGTCCATCAATGCAGACATATCAAAAACTCACCTTCATCTCACTAAACCAGGTCAGAGCACAGAGGAGTAACACACACACACACAGCAACTCAATCTGAAAGTACTTGAAAGTTCTCAGAAAGAAAAGACTATAAGTATTAATATGAATGTAGTTCCACTGTCTCATACACAGTGCTATCTGTAAAAGCATTGTACTGCATTCCTCGATCTCTTTATCAGAATCTCCCATTCAATTCTGATCAGTAAAAAAATCTGCAGCATTTGCACTCAATTAACCATTCTATACTAAAACACACCTGCATATTATTCACTCTGACTACTGACTACAGAGGGTCTACATGAGTCCAGGGAAAATCCTGAAGCACAACAGTAGCTCCTGTCTACAGAAGGAAAATGGGAAAGACACTAAAGATTTTAGTTCTTCAGAAACTGTTGATCTTCTTGATTTTTAACTTACAGTCTTTAATGTTTACATGGGATGGTGCAAAAAAAAAAAGAGCCAAATAATTCCAGCTGAAAGTCTATACTTAAATAGTGCAATAAACATTCTTTATAACAAGCAATCAGAAGAGAATCTCATAATACACAAGATACCAAAGCTTAAAGCAGATAAGCTACAACAGCAGAAGATCATATCTGGCTGCACTTCTATCAGCCAGGATCAGGAAAGTGAGGCACAAGGGCACTTAAACTGGACAACTGAGTACTGTAAAAAGCTTCTCTGGTCCATTTCCAGTGCATGTGTGTCCACTGTAGCCTCAGACTCCTGATACGAGCATAAAGCATGTTTATGATGTGTGTGTGTCTCCAAAGATGAAGATCTGCTGAAAAAATGTAACTACTAGACAATACAGATGAATAAGACGACTGTAAGTCAACAAATAAGTCTGCCCACATGCACACATAACACCACCTACATATACACGTTCATAGCAGAGATGGGCAATAAGGAAAAAAGAATCACATCACAATCACTGAAGGTATATTATTTACAAAGTGCTGTAATATGTGTGAAACGAAAAGAAAGCTAAGAGACATAGAACAGAAAAAGGAAATTAGAAAATGAATGATGAAAAAAAAGTTAGGAAAGGATCAACAAAAAGTGAAACAAAAATAAAAAATGAGTACAAAACAGAATCTGAAAAAAGGCAAAAAGATAAAAAGAGTTTCTTTTTTTCTAAATTCTTTCTTCTCACTATAAATATTTTAAAGACTAAAAAAACTAACAGTCCATTTTAGACAAATAGTATGAAATATAGATATTATCCCACATATCTGTTCATACCTATAATGTTGAGGGTGAAGTTGGAGGTGCTGCAGAGTTGGCCGGCTCCGTTGCGTGCACAGCAGCTGTATACACCTGAATCTCCAGGGACAGGTTTACTCAGAGTGAGGCTTCGCTCCCTAACTCCTACTACTACGCCATCTTTGTACCATCTACTGTTTGGCCTGTCCGGGGAGAAAAACAGACTTTATACTTCAAGAACATAAAAGAGGATAGTCAATAAATATAAATTTTCACAAACCTCAAAAAACTCCAGTCAAACACATTCTGTCGGTATTGAAACATGATTCACATGCAGTATTTAAAATGTATGCTTTTGGAACATTAATATACTAACCTGTTCATGTAACTTGTGCAGTTCCATTGTTATAAAGTTACATTATAGACAGAATAGAGACAACATGACAGAGAATGGGAAATCAGAAAAAAAATCCTACTGGCTCACCTTGGATGTCCATCAATCTGGCATTGTAATATGATTTGTTCTGCGTCATCGATCTCCTCCACAGAGCCAGGTTCTTTCAGAGTCACTGGGCCACTTTCAAGCCCTGAGGTGAAAGATGAAGTACATTACAAGAATGCAAACATATCACACACTAAAATGTAAATGGATCTGGCTGTGGGGAGTTAGGAGATCTTGTTGGCTAACACAGCAGGTGAGAAGAAAAAAACAGAAAAGCACAAAGACAAGTCAAATTTTAACCAAGCAAAGGCTAAGAGACTGCAGTGGAGTCATTAGAATAGGACAACAACAAAATTAAATCAGAAAAAAAATGCCTGAGATCTTCAGACCTAAAATGTGTGTATATGTGTGTCTATATATGTATACAC
>JAOUQZ010045779.1:0-10066 GCA_028564935.1 Neosilurus hyrtlii | reverse complement strand
AGCAAGGGGTAGGGGTAGATGGAAAATGAATGTTACAGTACTGAAGGATCCCGCCTTACGGGAGACCTTTCGCCGCCTCTGCCGGGGTTGGCAATCACTCACGATGGTGTACACCACGTGGACAGAATGGTGTGAGGGCCTCAAGCAGAGGGTGGCTGCGTTCTGTCGCTGGTGGGGGCATAAAAGGTAAGGAGGGAGAGGGAGGAGGCGAACAAGTGGTCCGAGGATCTGACCGAAGCCTGGTCCCTTCGAGACCAGGAACGAATCAGGAAGGCCAGTGGGGCTTTGAGGGCCCACTTTGAGGCGAGGGCACGCAGCCACCTGATTCAGGTGGAGAAGAAAAAAATTTGAGGAGGATTAGCGACAAAGGTGCTTTTTTTTCGACAGGGTGAGGAGGAGACAGCGGGGGTCATTCATAGGTGGCCTCAGGGGGCAGTCGGGCACCCAAACCTCAGTGAGGGGGATGATGGGGGTAGCCGAGGCCTTTTATGGAAAGCTCTTCGGACTCAGGCCCCTGAGGACGGACCTGGCACAGGGGTTTTTGGAGGGAGTGGAGGGCCGACTAGCGGTGGAGCAGCGGCGCTGGAGGGCCCGATCTCCTTAGAGGAGATTGAGACAGCCAATTGTTCGCTGAAGACTGGCGTAGCTACTGGCGGGAATGGGCTGCCGGTCGAATTCTCCCGCACCTTTTGGATGCTGGTAGGCTTGGACTTGATGGGTGGGTACAGGGAGGGAGGGTAGTGCCCAAGTGCCCAGAAAAATTGGGACATGGCCTTGGCGAGGGTTATAGGGAAGGTAGAACAATGGTGGGGGAGAGACCTCTTCCTCTCCGGACTGGTGCTGGTAGTGAACGCGGATCTGCTGGCCAGCCTAAACCATCTGGCGTACGTCTACCCGGTCCTTTTTGTTACCAGAAGGCGGCTCGAAAGAGCAGGGTGTTCACGTACATCTCTGGCATGAGGCGCGAAAAGGTGGCCCATGTTCGCATGTACATGGTGAGGGAGAGGGGTGGCATGCATCCCCCTTAAGACCACTACGTTATATATCGCCTTTTTGGCGAGGGTGGTCAGGGGGGGTGGGGGGGCGTAGGGGCATGCCGCGACGCTGCTAGTGAGGTTCTGGCTTGGTTTTACCTTGCGTGCAGTGGTCCAATGGAGAGGGACGAGGCCCTGGTCGGCCGACCGCCCCCACATTACCATGTGGTAACGGATTTTGTGCGAGACCAGCTGAGGTGCCTGGTGGACGGGATGATCCTTGACCATAGGCAGCTCTACAGAGAGTGGAAGGATCCAAGGGCTGAGCTGGTGGATGTGCCCCTGTTCAAATTGCCGGTGATAGACTGGGCAGCCAGGGATGGGGATGTACACAATTTATAGTATTTATTAATTTTTATTCTTTGTCAAAATTGTTTTTGATATGTAACACTGCTTTGCAACAATGTCAACTGCGAGAATCACAACACAAATCAAACTGTACTAAAAAAAAACACTAACTAGAATTCATTCAAGTCATTTTAGTAGTTAAATTAAATTTTCACTATAACACTTTTATAATTGCAAAATATCAGACTTTAATCTCAAGCTAAAGACTCCCTATAAATTAAAGAAAACCATCTAAATCAAATTCTTTCTGTGGAAAAACATAGTAAAATAAAAAAAAAAAAAACTTTAAAAAAAAAGTTAGTCTTCAAACAAATTTAATCACTCAGATCATGTACTCCTCCTCTCATACTCTGCAAAAACTAAAGAACATTCATCAACAATTAAAACTCATGGAAGAACCACAAGTACTGTACTGTAGACAGTAATGTCACTACAAGCTACGCACTAATCATGCAATAGTTATTTAACTTATCTGATGGTATCAGCGCATTAATTTAGTCATCCCATAGAAATGATGCAATATCAAGAATTATTCAATGGTTTCCCACCAATCAGAAGTGAAAACACACACACACACACTCACACACACGCACACACGAGTGTTATTTGAGGAGCTGGACTGTGGGCCTCCGACCACTGCCTGGTGGTGGGCAGCATCCGGGTGGAAGGTAGAGCAAAGGGTAGGGGTAGATGAAAAATGAATGTAACAGTACTGAAGGATCCTCCCTTTCGGGAGACCTTCCGCCACCTTCACCAGTGTTGGCAAATGCTCAGGATGCTGTACACCACACGGACAGAATGGTGGGAGGGCCTCAAGAAGAGGGTGGCCACGTTCTGTCGCTGGTGGGGGCAGGAAAAGGTGAGGAGGGAAAGGGAGGAGGCGAACAAGTGGTCCAAGGATCTGACCGAAGCCTGGTCCCTTTAAAATAAAAGGAACAGATTAGGGAGGCCAGTGGGGCTTTGAGGGCCCACTTTGAGGCGAGGGCTTGCAGCCACCTGATTCAGGCGAAGAAGAAAAAATTTGAGGAGGATGAGCAACCAAGGATGAGTGAAGAGACTGTCGCTTTTTTTTCGACAGGGTCAGGAGGAGACAGCGGGGGTCATGCATAAGAGGCAGTCAGGCACCCAACCCTCAGTGAGGCGATGATGGGGGTAGCTGAGGCCTTTTATGGAATGCTCTTTGGAGTCAGGCCCCTGAGGAAGGACCTGGCACAGGGGTTTTTAGAGGGAGTGGAGGGCCGAATAGTGGGCGGTAGAGCAGCGGTGCTGGAGGGCCTGATATTCTTAGAGGAGATCAAGATTCCATGTGTTTGCTGACCTGGCAGGGATGGGCTGCCGGTCGAATTCTACCGCACCTTTTAGATGCTGGTAGGCCCGGACTTGATGGGTGTGTACAGAGAGAGCCTGTCCATGCAGCAGCATCACCCGTCCACGAGGGTGGGGTACTATACCATGCTGCACAAAAAAGGGGAGAGAGAGGACTTGGCGAATTGTCGACTGATCACTTTGTTGACGGTCGACTATAAGATTTTGGCAAAGCTCTTGGTGCTGCGGCTGCGGAAGGTAATAGCTGCGGCGGTGCACCCAGACCAGACATGTGGTGTACCCGGGCGTACGTGCAGCATGGACTTAGCGCTAGTTAGAGATGCGTTGGCATGGGCCGAGCAATGCCAGGTGCCTCTGGCCGTGCTGAGCCTGGACCAAGAAAAGGCGTTTGTCCGAGTGTCGCATGACTTCCTGTTCTAGGTACTGGAACGTATGGGCTGTGGGTTGATTGAGCAGCAGGGAGGGGTGAGCTGTATGTGATGTACCTGAAGCCCCTCATCGAGGCTCTCAGGAGGAAACCGCATTTCAAGGGCTCCACGTCCCGGAAGCGGACGACACTACATTTTTTCTGGTCTGCGATGGAGATTTCTGTACGGTGGCAAGGGTTCTGGAGACCTCGTTGGCAACCGGAGCCCGGGTAAATCACAGCAAGTCCGCCATCTTGTATGCCGGAGCATGGGCCAGAAGGTCTGATGTACCGGAGGGTTTCTCCATATGCCAGGGCAGTCTCAAGGTACTGGGCGTTACTGGGCTTCTGGAGAGAGGGTAGTGCCCGGAAAAATTGGGACATGGCCTTGGTGAGAGGGAAGGTAGAGAAATGGTGGGGGAGAGACCTCTCCCTTTCCAGGCAAGTGCTGGTAGTGAACGCGGATCTGCTGGCCAGCCTAAACCATCTGGCCTACGTCTACCCGGTCCCATTTGTTACCAGATGGCGGCTCGAAAGAGCGGTCTTCACGTACATCTGGGGCGGGAGGCGCGAAAAGGTGGCCCATGTTCACATGTACATGGAGAGGGAGAGGTGGGGAAGAGGGGTGGCATGCTTCCCCCTCAAGACCACCGCGTTATATATCACCTTTTTGGCGAGGGTGGTCAAGGGGGTGGAGGGGCATGCCACGCTCCTAGCGAGGTTCTGGCTTGGTTTTACCTTGCGTGCAGTGGTCCAATGAAGAGGGACGAGGCCCTGGTCGGCCGACCACCCCCACATTACCGTGTGGTAGCGGATTTTGTGCGAGACCAGCCATGGTGCCTGGTGGATGGGATGATCCTTGACCATAGGCAGCTGTATTGAAAGTGGAGGGTTGCAAGGGCTGAACTGGTGGGTGTGCCACCGTTCAAAATGCCGGGGATAGACTGCGCAGCCATACAGCCAAAATGGCTGGATGGCGCAAGCAAAGATCTGCACTGGCTGGGGGCATTGTCGAGACTCCCGGTCAGAGAACACATGTACCGGCATAGTCAAACAGGCACACTCCTATGCCCAGTGTGGTGCGGAAAAGAGAAGACTGTGAAGCACACTCTGTGGTCATGTATACTGGCAGCGCGGTTCTCGAAGGGGGTGGCAGAGTTGTGGGGGAAAAAAGCGGGGGGGGATCTGCCCCGCAACTTGGTACTGTACGGTACCGGGTTAGGGAGCCTGGAACCGGAGGTGGCAAAGCCAACATGGCAAGCCATCTGCATAGCAAAAGGTGCACAGATGGGTGGGAAAGGTGGAAAGTCAGTGTGCAAAATAAGTTACCTTATTAGGGGTACTCGGTTGGGGACAGGGGGAAGTCAAATTTTTTTGGGTTATCACTTTTGTTTTACGGGGTTGGTCTTTCCGTGTCTTGGTTCGTGAGGGGGGAGGGCAAAAGAAAGGAATAATCTTGATAAAATAAAAAGTATTCTTGTTTTCTTTATGTACTGGGGTGGCTTGTGTGCGGGGGGGAGTGTCCTTGTGGGGTAGGGGGATCTTTGGAATGTGGGTCTGGATTTTGGATTTTGCTTTTCATTGAGGTTTCTTTTGCCATTTTGGTGACACTTTTTGTGATTTTTTGTTCGGATTAAAACTTTGAACGGTGCATTGAAATAAAAGGTGTGTTGGACTCGGGTGGGGCTATGGGGGTGAAGTGTATGGCAGACATGGTCGTGGGATTTGTATGTTTAATTATTTTGTAATTTGCTGGGAAGAGTGTTTTCTAATTTAAAAAAAAAGCGGCTTGCAAATGATTCCCTTTTTTGCAATGGATGAGGTCCCTATCACGGTTAATATATTTAACCCGTTCGTGTAGGAAGAGGTGGTACGGACCTTTCTACAACAGTACTGTGAGACTGTATTATGTATTAGTATGAGACTGAGACATGTACTGTAAGCTGCAGGGCCCATTTGAAATATGGAATGGCAAGCGGCGCTTTATTGCGAGACTCACGCCAGACCCAGCAGCAGAGGGAGGGCTGCGGCACCAGCCGGGTTCCTTCTCCATAGGACAGCATAGGGGGTTCTTACACTACCCTGGGCAGCCCATTTAGTGTACCTCATTGAGTCTCCCAGGAGGGAGCCCGCATTCAAAGAGATCCATGTTCCTGGAGCAGAGGGGGTCAGGATCAAGGCGACAGCATACACAGATGACGCGACACTGTTTATGAGCAGAACGGAAATTTCTGTGCAGTGGCAAGGGTACTGGAGGCCTTTTCGCAGGCCACCAGAGCCCGCGTCAATCGTAGCAAGTCTGCTGTCTTGTACACTGGAGCATGGGCCGGAAGGTCTGATGTACTGGAGGGGTTCTCCCTGAGACCAGGCAGGCTCAAGGTTCTGGGCATCACCTTCAGGAGGGAGGGGAGTGCCCAGAAGAATTGGGACATGGCCTTGGCGAGGGAAAAAATCGAAAAATGGGAAAGTAGAGACTGTCGGAACTCAGAGCCCTCTAGGTCCCTCTTCACTTATTCAATTGTTCTTCAATTTACTCTTTATAATACTATAATTACTCAAAAATACTTGGTCAAATTAAAATCTCAGCACAGCATAATGAGGAAAGGTACAAAGTTTATTTCAAGTTGCAGATAATCACAAAACAATTTTGAGAGAGCAGCTGGTCTCAAAGGTCTGATCCCATCAACAACACAACAAAGTCATGTTCAGAATCAGGCATCAAAATCCGGATCAGCAAAACCCCTTCTTTTATATTATCTGGCATCTGTAAACGCCACCTCTTTTAAATTTACATATGACTCAGCAATTTCCCCCTAAATTCATGGTTTAGGCTGTTTTGACTTCGCTTACCTTATTTTGCATGTTTTTCTATTTCCCATTATTTTCCTATTTTTTCCTCAATGTGATGTCATATTTCCTGTTGTGATGTGATTTTGTTTCTCCCCTAAGGTGATCTCATACTTTCTGGTGTGACGTTTTCCTATTTATTTTCCCCTTATTTTCGGGCGTTTGGGGAGTTGTTATAAGCGCCATCTTCCGTGTTACTTTATCATTTTTGATTTTGCTCCTGTGTGAACCGGTCAATTGGAGTGTTCTGTGAGCGGCTTTTCTGATTTATTCAACATGTGTAAGTACCTTTTAATTTTCCTCTCTTATTTTATTTAACAAGCTAAACAAGCTATCTTATTTTATCTAGTAAACTACGAGTGTACTATTTCATAATGTCACTGTCCTATTATTTGAATTAGCATTGTTAGCAACATTCACACTGACCTTCTAGTTAAATGCATGGCATGGGTTCTTAGCTTTTGAACGTTTCAGTATATAATTTTTCAAGCTATATTTGCAGATTACATATTTTGGATTAACTAGTCACATGACATACATCCTTTTCTCCTTCTGTTGTTTCCAGCTTAGTCAGCCCACTGTGCTATTTTCAGTAGAGGGAGGTCTGGTCAACAACATCATCTCCACTACCATCTGGCCCGTACTAATCCCAACCTTTTGGATTTTCTGGAGTTTCTCTCTGCCACCTGGTTCCCGTCTAATTTTCCTGGGCCTCAATCCAGGTCCCCTTATTGTCCCTTCTTTTCTCCAGTTACTACCCAAGATCAATTCATTCAAACTGTGTCTGAGACCCAAGATCAGTCTACTCAGGTGCGTTATTGGTGTTTTTCTCCACGGCCATCGTCTCCTCCAGTGTCCCCTTTTTTTCCACTCCAATCTGGCGAGGCCTCTCCAGAGGCTTATTCCCCAAGCTCTCCCATGGAGTATGATCCCCATGATTATGACTCTGATTATACACCCACTTCTCCTGCTAATGAAGATGCTTCTTCTTCAACCACTGATGATGGGGTGCCCATAATTCCTCTGGACAAGCTAACTGATCTGTAACTTTTAATAAACCATTTTTTACTCTTACTCTCATCTTTAGTGTGTTAAGCACATTAACGTCTAACTATTCCTTCTGCTCTCTTGCTCAACTTCCTGTTTTTGTCTTAGACCTCTAAGCTGCTGAGTCATTGCTGCTCAGCACTAATTGAATGTTGCCATATCATTGTTATCTAAGCACTTAAAGTTGTATAAAGCTGGATTACTTGTTTTTACTGCTAAATCACACACTTATCTAAGGTTTATAGTAAGATATACTGTTTCTTTCCCACAAGTCCTCTCCCTTTCCAGCTGAGTGGTAGCAGTAAATACGGACCTGTTGGCGAGCCTAAACCACCTGGCATATTTATACTCAGTCCCATTTGTTACCGGAAGACAGCTCAAAAAGGCGTTCTTCTTGTTCATATGGGGCAGGAGAAGTGAGCGGGTTGCCCGGGTCCGTATGTGTATGGAAAGGAAGAAGGGCGGAAGGGACTGGCATGCTTCCCCCTTAAGACCACTGCCTTGTATATTGCCTTTTCAGCGAGGCTGGTTAGAGGGGAAGAAGAGCATGCCGCAGCTCCGCTCGTGAGGTTCTGGCTGGGCTTTACCTTGCGGGCAGCGGTGCCATGGAGAGGAACGAGGCCCTGGTCAACTGACCGCCCCATGCACTACCGTGTGGTTGCAGAGTGTGTGCAGGACCAGCAGTGGTGCCTTGAAGGCGAGATTGTACTAGATCACAGGCAACTCTACAAGAAATGGAGAGACGCACAAGCTGAGTTGGTGGGAATACCCCCAGCCAGGATGCCAGGAATGGACTGGGCTGCCATACAACCAAAATGGTTAGATAGAGCCAGTAAGGAACTGCACTGGCTGGGGGCACTTGGGCGCCTCCCAGTCAGAGAGCGCTGGTTTCGGCATGGGAAAAGCAGCACGCCCTTATGCAGAGGAAAGGAGAAAGTAGAGCATGCACTGTGGTCGTGTCCAATGGCAGCACGGTTCTGGAGGGGTGTGTCAAGCCTGGAGCTGAGAGTGAATGGGGGGGGCTTGGCCATCTTAAGAGACAGATGGGAGAGGGTGGAAAAATTGGGGGGCGGGGAGGGTGAATTGGTGAGAGTAGGAGTAATGGGTACAGGGGGAGAGGGCTCCATGGGAGGGACAGCTGTGGAACGCCCCTGGTGGCCACAGTGCCAATAGGAAAGGGGGGGCAAGGAGGGAGGGTGTAATGCAAGGACTCAGAGGGGGGCCTTAGAATGGGGCACAGAGGGGGACAGTGTGTACATTTGTTGTGGTTTTGTTCTCTGGCTCCAGCTCCTTTTTCCCTTCTCCTAGTTCACCAGAGAACTCCATAAAGGACCAGTCCACAGATGGATTGGGGGGCCCTCCATGTCCACGAGCTCACCCCAGCTGAGCGGGGTCCAGGTGGTCTGGTCTGTGCTCACCAACAGCTCCTGGCTCCAGGGGCCTGCCTCATCCCACTCCACCTGCTCCTTCCTCGAATGTGCCTGCTCCTCTTCGCAAAAATTTACAAGTGTTGGTTCCCCAGCCTGGGGCTGCTGCTTTTCCGAGACTACCTCCCTCTCAGCTGGCCCTGCTTCATTTTGCTCACCCCTTCCCGGGGTATCCTCTTCTGGCACTTTCTCCATGAAAAGGCTTGCAAAAGTATGCTGTCTTGAAGGGCAGCTATGGAACAGGTGCTCCTGGCTTGCACACAAGTTGCAGGTTTTTGGGTCTGCATATTGGCATATGCATAGCTTCGCTATGAACCTCCACTTCCCATTCCAAATGCCGAACGGGCCTTTCAGCTTCTCTCCCAATAATATAGTGTCACAAAACTGTAAAAGTAAAGTTCTTACCACTTTATCCACCACGAATGGGTTGTACAGATGTAGTGTGATGGGAACCTCATCCATGGCGAAGAGGGGCACTGTGCGGGGATTTCGAAGCACTTCCTCCTCCGATCGTCTGGAGCACCCACCAAAGAAATCAGCGCAGTCCTTGTACGAGGCAAAGGTGATATCCACAAACACAGATGCTGCAAAATCCTGGATGCAAAAAATCTTTGATGGTTGAATTTTGCAGGCATCCTTCAACAGCCATTGAATAATCTTGTAGCAGCTAAAACTCCTTGTTTTTCTTTCCGTTGCCTCGTTCCTCAACTCCACCCTGACGGTGTTCCGAAGCCACGCCATCCTGGCTGGCTGAGAGTCTTCCCCTTGAAGCATGGTCTCCTCTCCACCAATCTTGTAGCGTCAATGAAGAGAGTGCACAGTTGGGTGCGGAGAAGAGGAGACAGTAGAGCATGCACTGTGGTCGTGTCCAATGGCAGTACGGTTCTGGAGGTGTGTGTCAAAGTGGTGGGCCGAAAAAGGGGGAGAGGTTTTGCACAGTTACCTGGTACTATACAGAACCGGGATGAGGTGCATGAAGGCGGATATGGCGAAGCCAATGTGGTAAGTCATCTCCATAGCAAAAGGCATCTTGTGGGGTAGGAGGTGTGAGTGCCTCAGAATCCTGGAGGCGAGAGCGAACATGGGGGGCTTGGCTATCTTTAAAGACAGATGGGAGAGTGTGGAAAAATTGGGGGGTGGGGTGGGGTGGGGTGGGGTGGGGCGGGGCGGGTGAATTGGTGGGTTCTAAGCTCTGGATAAGAGCGTCTGCTAAATGATGTAAATGTAAATGTAAATGCAGGCTTTAGAGCTAACATGCAGGTGTGAATGTGCTTGTGTACCGACGTAAACGCTGCAATGGAGCAAAGCAAAATGCAGTCATATTGCTCTCACGTGGTCAATTTCAGTGAAAAATTACAAAAAATGCACCTTTTGGTCATCCCGATGTTACAAATTTGGGGTCCACGGTATGGGTGAATATTAAGCGGAAACGCATTTTTTCAAAAAGCACATAATAACGATGTGTGCTATTGCCAACGGATTTGGGTCACTGGTAGAAGAAGCAGGATGAGTTCTGAAGTGTATAGAGTTATAGTCTCTGGTCATATTTCAGTTAAATGCTATAAAACCTATGGCAAGATAACATCACAGTACAGATGGATGATGATACAAAACCTACAGTAAGAATAGCC
>JAOUQZ010045778.1:0-10068 GCA_028564935.1 Neosilurus hyrtlii | reverse complement strand
TCAGATGAACGCAGTTCATACCAGAATTTCATTAATTCCAGTTTAGTAGAATGTGATGAGACTCACCCCACTTATACACCATGGGTTTTTGGAAGCTGGCGTGTTCCACTACACAAGAGATCACCTCACCAGATTCAGGTGTGTACACCAGATGGGAGTGGACCTGATAGTACCAGTCTCCATCAGCCATTTTTTCACTGGATGTCTGACCTCCTTTGACCTCTTTCCCGTTTCTCAGCCAGGTCACTTTAATGAATTTTGGATAAAAATTGTAAGCGCTGCAGACTAATTCAGCAGGATGAGTCCCATCTGATTTCCTCACTGACTTCACAAACACCTGGGGCTCAACTGCAGAAACAACGACAGAACCACAGACATGTTCCTATTGTATTAATACATTATTGATTAATACATTAATAATAATTGTTTATTATTAATTATATCCTCTAATTATAATTACTATTAGTAATGTATAAAAATTCAAACAAAGGCTTACCTGATTTATCAATTATATTTGGGTAGTAGATCTGTGCATTGTACTTGCAGAAGGAGTCCACATCAGCTCGCTGTTGTTGCATGTAGGCTGTATTATTGTTCAGTAATTCTGCATTATAAATGCCGTGCCGAGTGTAACCCTGAAACTTCCCAAATGTACTGTTAAACCATATGTACTCAACCTTATTAAAAATTTTTAAATCAATGTAAACCATGTCTCTTAAATCTCTGGAACTGTAAATGCACTGAGATCTTCTCTCCATGTAATATCCATCTGAAATAATAAAATAAATAAACTTTACTATAGCACACACACACACACACACACACTGGAACTCATTAGTCTTTACCATTTCAAGGGCTGACAGCATCAATAAATTTTGCTGACATTGTGGATAGCTACAAAGTATGAAAAGTGGAGTTATCCATTTGTTGCTGTCAGCCCTCGATTTATTTACACCTCATTAAGTTAACCCAAGTGAATATAAAACAATGTTTTATCATTAAACTCATAAATAAACCTACTGATGGTGTTGAAGATGGAGAATAACTCCAGCAGGAGACAGATCCACATCTTCAGCTACATCTCTGATAACAAATGAAGTGAGACTGAGAGTCTCAATGTGCTGTGTACTCACTCATACGCTGTTATTAAACGGACCAATCACACGCTGCATACAGACTGCATCATCAGTTACTACCCCATATATCACATTTATTCAAGGTTTAAAACCTCCTCTTAACGTTTACATTTAATTGTAATTGAGTAAATATCCCACCAACTTGGGTCTCTCAGTTAAAATTTTATATCTATCTGATTATCTGATCCATTACTTATCATAAAATCTGAAAGCTTTTGCTATTTTAACAATTGTACATTGTCAGTGACAATCCGGTGATGGTGGGGCTTGAGCTTCCGATCAGTAATCCAGAACCCTACCACCGGGCCAGTATTTGTTAAAATTGGATTATTTGTAACATAAAATGTTTATTATTTTTGCTCAATTTTCTAATTTATTTAGTAAAAGATTACAGATTTAGGTCATTTTACCTCCCATAAAATAATGATATACTGTATTTAGTTAAATGATATTAAATCAACCAACTACTTAAAATAAAAAATTCAATAGAACATACCAGTGCTATATGCCCAAAATGTATATGTACCCCTTGCTATCATACCCATATTTGGTTCTTCCACAAACTGTAACTACAATGTTTAAAGCACACAATTATGCAGGATGTGTTTGTGAGATGTAGCATTACCTTCACCAGAACTAAGAGACCCAAACACTGTTTCAACATAACGTCTCCGATGTGCACAAAGCTCGCATCACAGAACCCTAATCTCAACCACTCGGAACAACTCTGGGATGAACTGTAGCTGGAGCTCCTCTACATCCCCACATCAGTGTCCAGCATCCTCACTGATGCTCATGAAGCTGAATGAACATAAATCCCCACAGCCACACCCGAAAATCTAGTGAGAAGCCTTTCTAGAAGCATAGAACTGATTATAACAGCAACGGAGAAATAAATCTGGCTTGGAATTGTTCAACAAGCACAAATGGGATTTTCATGAATTTTTCTTTTGTCCCTACATAAATAGATTTCAGTTCCAAATGATCTTAAAGGTGTCAGTTTTTACTAGAACTTAATGCAACAAACATATACATGTTATAGTGAATGTTTGTTCTTGTCTCTTAGCTTTGAAGATAACTCTTTTTATTTTTTTATTACAACACTTTGCTGCTGAATTCTCAATTGTTATTGGAGAGAATGTGCTGAATAGTCTTCAATAACAGCAGCTCCGACAGTAGTGCAGCTACAAAGATCACAGATTTATATTAATGCACTCACTCTACCGTGGTATTGTTTCTATAGCAACAGCTCATTCTCAAGGAAATACTCATTGGTAAGAAATTTTATATAAAGAAATACTTGTTTAATATTGAAGGAGTGTTAGCACTTTGTAAAGGTTTAAAGTAAAATTACAAGTAAGTTGGTGTGTTGGCATTGATGGTGTGTTCGAGGGTCAGCTGTGAATAGAGAGGAATGAGGTAGAACCAGCAGGTAACATGATGAATTTCACCTGTGTCCATTTATGAGCAGCATGTTTAAACTTTTAATACAACATTACAATTAGAAATGATTTAATAAAACAAACATTCATTAAAGAAAAAAAAAGAGGTCAGGACAAAAATGAAATATACAGTAAAAGTCAGTAAAAGTTCTGTGATATCTGATAATGCACTTTTATTTTTAAATGAAATTTTATTAAGCAGTTATTATACATGCTGTAACATAATCTCTCATGCATTACATCATATTATTAAATACAATTTAGAAATTTTAGGAATTTATTTCCAGGATTTATTGATGTCGTAGTTTTTCAGAGCATTAACATGAACTCGAATTCAGTTACACTGGTTTCCTTTGACGAGGAAGAAGGTTCCAGTAGCGACTCCCAGCAGTATTGCAACTAGACCCACTCCACAAAACACAGACGGACCCACACTGGGAACCTCAACATCTACCTCTACACACACACACACACACACACACACACACACACACACACACACACACACACACACCACACCCATTTAATTACTTGCTGAAGATATTAAATATTCTCCTTGTCCAGGTTGAATGATTATTCTGTAACGTGTCGTCTCACCCCATGTCTTGGTGTCGGGTGTGTCCAGGGCCTTGTGCTGCACCGTGCAGGTGTAAATGTCTCCTTCCTGTGGAGTGAAGGGCAGGTGGGAGAACTGGTTGTAGGTGTTGTCATCGTTTGGGTAGAACTGAGAGAGTGTGGACTCATCCGTCACATCTACACCGTTTCTGGTCCAGCTGATGTTGACAGGAGGAGGGAAGAAACGTGTTGAAAGGCAGATGAGGGTGCTCTCTGAACCCAGTCGAACATTATCTTTGGGATAGAGGGAATTATAGGGGACGTCTGTGGACAAATATAAAACATAGACATGACTATCTGCAGTACGTATGTGAGGTCCCGCCATAAGACTTAGTTATGTCTGTCTGTTTGATCTGCTCTCTCCTCTCCCATGTGTTTCTGATTACAGGCTGCGCCCTGATTAGCTCATCTGTTCCTCATCCCCACCTGAGGATAAAAGGGGGCCGCTTACCTTGTCCCGGTTGCCAAATCGTCTTGGGCCGTCATTGAATAAGCGCTGCGTATTCACGAAGAGAGCTTGTGTTGTCTTAGAGAGAGGACGTGTCTCAATATACGCACCGCAATCCAGCCATATATATCCATAGTGTTTATGTTCCACGTTATCCGTGTTCTAATAAAGAATCCGAGTTTGCACTTTATCCTGATCTTATATCCAGGTCTCTGTCCTGCATTTGGGTCTAGCTGTTCATAGTATCGCCATAACAATGTAGTTTATAACAAAAGATTACATATTCTACACAGAGTCTAAACATACTGTCACATTTTCAGCTCCAAACATTCCATGGTACTGTGTATTTCTTTGAGAAGTTTTGGTAGTAACTGGGTCTTTCACTGGAAAAGTAATCAAAATCTATCATCATTATCACTTTTAATACAAAAGAGTAAAAAAGATATCTGATTGCCCCCGAGTTACCCGAGGTTTTGCAAATAAAAATGTTCAATATATATGATGAAATATCCAACCCTTCTGGAAGCTGGAATGAATACAGTATACAATTAAGTTGCTTTATATCAGGAATATACATGAATATGGACGGGTATTTTACACTTGCTACCCTATTCCAATATGGCACCCAAAACCTATGCAAAGACGTATTTTTCCATGCAGCATAAATCTGTTACTGTGTGTTACTGTCTTTGTTTCACATCTGTGAACATCACACACTTACATTCCCCCTACACACACACACACACACACACACACACACACACACACACACACAGCCTTGGTGTGAATAAAGTAACATCTTCATATGAAGATAGAAGTTATTATCGCAGTGTACAAAATGCAATTTATTCAATAACTATAAAATCAGTAACGAGTCGGGGCTAACCTAGCCTGAGGTGGATGAAAACATTATTATCCTCAGTTGCACTTCATTGTATGTTTGTAGTGTGTTTATGTTATTCACACATTTTAATATATAAATTATAAAAAGCAAAATTGATGTAAGCTTAATACAGTTGTTCTTATATTTATTATATTTTAGAAAAATCTGATAAATAAAAAGACAGTTCCACTTTATTAAATCAGTACAATGAAGAAACTGCAGGGGCACGAGGAAGTTTATCTGATACCCGGAAGGATACAGAAATAAATCTCTTGATAATATAATGAATGATATTTATGATGGCGTGTTTAGATGATTAGTAAATAGTAGGTGTGCTTGGTGAAGTACACTTATGTTCCTCTTTACTTACCGAGAGCTTCTGGAGGGTTTCTGTAGACTTTTACTGCTAGATCAAGGTTGCGTTTGCAGGTTTCTTGCTCTGAGAGACTAAACTCATAAAAAGAAGGCCAATAAATGGAATCTGCAAATTTGGGTAACTTATCAACCGAATCTCGTTTTTTAAAATCAGTGTGAATAATCTCCTCATCATCATGTTCTCTCATAAATTCTTTATCTGTTTCAGAGCATCCACATATTGAAATATCTACATGCTTCACTGTGGAAAAACAGAAAATACTAAATATTATGTGAGACATAACATGCTGCAGTCAGTACAAATACAAAGCATAGTTTATTAATATTGTTTTTATTATAATTATACATCAGCCTTCTAAAAGTGCTTTTATTTAAGACAACACCACTGGTACATTTAACTGTTTTTGTTTGTTTGTTTGTCTGTTTGTTTGTTTTGCACTTCATACAAATTGTAATTTTTCTGGTACCCAAATTTTCTGGTAATAATTCAGTATAACAATATCTGTTTAAATATCATACTGTGCACAAAGGTTTTTAAGAATAAATCACTTAAAATAAAAATCTAAACATAACAATAAAATATGAATAAAATAACTATGTAATGTACAAAGTAAAAATAACCACAACAAACAAGTTAATTAACAACACCCTCTAAAAGGATATAAAGTATATATAAAATCAGATTTATAAACATTATAATACTGTATAAAACTTACTCTGAGCCCTGGAGTCCTGAATACATAACAGTGTGTAGAATATCAGAAGTATCTTCATCTTTAAAGTGTGTGGAGAGAGAAGACCTCAACCATCACTAACACACTCCAGTCTACTGCCACTAGTTCAGAAAAGTAGGAGATAAAACACAACAAATCAGCAGCTCTGGGGAAAATCATCCAATCAGATCAGTCGCTTCTGTGACACTGCAGTATCCGGGTAGAAAACCATCTGAGGGCCAACAAGCTTTCTGAACATCAGTGAATACAAAGAGTAAAATATACTGTACTAGTGCTGTTTACAAATGATTAGTCTGAGGGCTATGGGGCGCCAAATGTAAAAATTTTACTGAAATGTTTTAGCGCACACATTTTCAACATTTAGCTCATTTCCCCCATATTTAGTATGTTTTCCTTCACATATAAGTTTGAATCATATTAAAAAAAACGCCTTATATTTAACTGTTAAGAAAATGTTTGCTTGCCCAACCTTAATGTTAAAAATTAAATCTAAATGCCAACTATAAATCTAAATTTTAAATCTAAATCTAAAAATGAAATCTAAATCTAAATGTTAAATCTAAATCTAAACGTTAAATCTAAAAGTTAAATCTAAATCTAAAAGTTACATCTAAATGTTATATGCTAAATATAAATGTTAAATCTAAATCTGAATGATAAATCTAAATCTAAATGTTAGATGTTAAATCTAAATGTTAAATCTAAATCTAAATGATAAATCTAAATCTGAATGATAAATCTAAATCAAAATGTTAAAAGTTAAATCTAAATGTTAAATCAAAATCTAGATCTAAATATAAATTTTAAATGTTAAATCTAAAGCTAAAGTTAAATAAAAATCTAAATCTAAATGTTAAATCTAAACATTAAATCTAAATCTAAAAATTAAATCTACAGTTAAATCTAAATCTAAATGCTAAATCTAAATGTTAGATATTGAATCTTAATCTAAATGTTCAATCTAAATGTTATGTGAGGTGCACTCCAACGTGCTCTTCTACAAGTACCATTCACACTATCTATGGTAAGTAAAGAAGTCTGAATTTTACCCTTTTTGACCTTATAAAGTGTCCTCCAAAAACACGCTAATATCCATGTTTATTTTTATCATTTACAAGATAATATGGTTATCTTATAAATAGGATTAAAGTAATCTGTATAAATGTATTTCTTTTCACTTTCAAGTTGTGTAGGCTGCATTATTTCACATTAAATATTGTCTATGGGATACATATACATATATGTCAATATACGGAACTGTAAAAATACAGTATTTTTTCCAATATTGAATAAGCAGGACAACTAGGAGGTCTTGATAAAGAGGACAAAATAGACTTTCTAAGATAACCGTATTATCTTGTGAATGATAAAAATAAACATAGATAATGGCGTATTTTAGGAAGACACTTTATAAACATGGTGGAAATTAGCTGAATGTTGAAAATGTATGCGCTAAAACATATCAGTCAAATTTTTACATTTGGTGCCCTATAGAGTGCACTTGTAAATTTAAACATGTAAATATCTGTAAATATCATGAACATGAATTGATACAGCTGTATATATTCAAGTGTTGTACTTTTCCCTGTATGGGTACTCCAGTTTCCTCCAAAAGTTTGACTGTACCAAAATGCCTTTAGGTGTGAGGGAATGAATGTTTGTTCTGGGGAATAAGTTCTGCAGAGGTAGTCTGACCCCCAATTAAAAATCTGCTTTAGATTGTGCAATTTTAGCAACTTACAGGCCTTCTTTTACACCTTTCCTTTTATGTCCAAAATTTTAGTTTACAATCAATTATTGGCCTTTCTGGAAGAGAACTAAAGCTTTTTAACAACTGGTTCTGGTGACTGTGCATTCTTGAGCTCTTAGATTTAACTGAGGCCTTTGACACGGTTGATCATAATATTTTAGTTTCTCATTTGGAACAGTGGGTGGGAAATAGGGGGACAGTACTAGAGTGGTTTAGGGCATGCATGGCAGACCAAACTTTCTGTGTTAGCTTTGGTGACTCCTCAGCTCGTCTTTTGTGTGGGGTTTTAGGCCCCTTCTCTTCTCTCTCTACCTGCTCCCACCGGGCTCTATACTTTGGAAGCATGATATTGTGTTTCACTGTTATGGAGACACTGTAATCCATGTTGTTCCTTAAAAGACTAATGACTATTCACTTATTCATTACTCATTTCTAGATGCTGTCGCACAATTATTAACACTCACAAAAATGTTTGAGCACATTTTGCCCATTTTAGCCTCACTCCACTGGCTGCCAACTTGTTTTATCCATATCGAACCACCCGCATTTTCAGGTCATCTGATTAGCTGCTCCTGAATGTGACGAAAACTAAATATAAGCACAGAGTGGACCATGCTTTTGCTGTTGCAGCTTCAAGAGTGTGGAATGACTCGCCCCTTTATGCGAGACAGTCCATCTCATTATCCATTTTTATATCTTCTCTTAAAACATTACTTCTCCCAGGCCTTTGGGACCTCCTCAGAGTTTTATCTATTTTGATTTTATAGTTTCGTATTTCTGTATTTATTTATGTATTGTTTTTATATGTATTCTATTGTTTTTAGTCCCCTATACAGCACTTTGTATCAACTGGTGGTGTTTTTTTTATAGTGCTTTATAAATACAGGTGAAATGGATTGAATTTAAGTACTGCGTTTTCATGGCGGTAATAGTTTATTTTCAAATTAAAAAAACAAAGATACCTACTGCATATGACACATAATTTTGTTACATTGTAAAACAGTGTATTTAATTTTCATAAAAAGTGTATTTTATTTTATGAAAAAAGGTGTATCTTATTTTTTTAAATGTGCATTTTATTTTTTATTTAAAAAAGTGTACTTTATTTTATTTAAAAAATTATTTTATTAAAAAGTGAATTTTATTTTAATTAAAAGTGTATTTTAATTTATTAAAAAAGTGTATTTTATTTAAATTAAAAGTGTATTTATTTTTAATTTGTATTTAGTTTTATTTAAAATTTATTTTATTTGAATAAAAAGTGTATTTTATTTTATTCAAAAAAGTGTATTTTATTTTTATGATTTGAAACAAGTAACAGTTTTTTAGTGAAAATGAAATAAAAGAAGCTACCATTACTCAGACATCCATTACCATTACAATGGTTATATACTGGCATAAGAAATATCACCACAGGATTCTCATATGCACATGTATGCCGGAGAGAAAGATGGATGGACACTTCTTGATGTTCAAAAAAACAACTTGATGGTTATATGCTTTTTCCTTAATGGAACTCCTCTGCTATATTTCTAGATTATGTTTATATAAATGTTTAAATGCAATAATGCTTTTTATGTAACTTTGTACTTTTTAACTATTTTTTTCTATTGGCACTCATTGCACTTATAGTTTGATTAGGGTTTTAATAGTTGAGATGTGATTTTTACACGCTTTATTACTTTTTTATTACATGGTGTACTTGTATGTCTGTTACATAGACATAAGCACAACACTGGCACTACTTGGTAAATCACGTGTACTCGGAACATGTTGAAGTTGCTGCCATTTTACCTGAGACTGGTTACAGTTGACAGTTAGGCTTTATACATGTAAACAAGCTTCAGGATTGAGAAATTTGGCTTAGTTTTGTGCTTTATTTTGAGACATATTTATGTCTGTGCTGGTAAAATACCATAAAGGTAAAATTAAACCAATATTTGGACTTTTGATTTTATAAACACGCTTTTATTGTTATATACCACTTCTGTAGATACAATACTTACAAGTAAATGTTATTCCTTGGGCTTTATACTATTAAATATTAAATTAAATCTATTAAATGAGATCCTATTTCGCTTGTTGGAGCAGTTTGAGGCACTACATTCAACACCCATCTTATTGGCATAGCGGATTTCAGTTCTTTGTAATTTGGCGGCCAGGTAAAGGCATGCCATGCGATAATCTTGTCCTATCTCACATGTATATTTATAGATGTGAGTAGTGTGAACTCGGAAATGGAACAGAATCCCACCTTAAATGAGCCTGACTTATCAAGACTTTCCTTTAATCCTACTTCATGGAATACCCCAACCCCAAATCTCTGATGAAGTCAGCCCCTTCCCACCCCCACCATAGGGAGAGCACATTATATATTACAGTTATAATAAGAGTAATATTTCACAGTCGGATACATAAAAGGCTGAACAATAGATTTTCAAATCACACAACTATAAGTCCTGAATAATTGTAGCAAAAGAGTTTATATCACCAGCAGTGAAAAGTTGTCTTCACAGTCATTGAGTGCAGATCTAAGCCCATATGGATCTTCATCAGCATCGGTGAGGGCAAAATGAGAACTCCAGCCAGCATCAGCGCACCAGGACAGGCCACAGGACTCAAAAAGCAGAAGGATCAGGAGGATCAGGATCACCTGCATACAAGAAATAGCATGTGTACCTCAGC
>JAOUQZ010045777.1:0-10070 GCA_028564935.1 Neosilurus hyrtlii | reverse complement strand
ATATATATAAATATATGGAATGCAAGTGTAATATAGAATGTGATTATTTTATTGCAGTGTGACTCTACTAGTAAAGTTAGAGTCAGTAAAGTGACTATGTGTAAAGTGGCAAAAGTGTCTCTGTAACTCAGTCAGAAAAAGTGTCTGAAGTCCGTAGAGTGTCTAATTAGTGTTAGTAACTATTTAATAGTATAAACAGTAAACACAGAAATGTTGTGCGTTCAGTGTACTGAGATATGTACCATACATTCATGTGTGCAAGCAGACGCCCGACTAATGTATGTAAATGTAATTATGAAGTTCACTAGTGTATATCTGATCTGTTAGTTTAATATCTGTATACTGTTATTGTTGCTGGCATCTTGCCTTCTTGGAAGAGATGTGTCTGTGTTCTATTCTGTTGCGATTTCACACTCTCACAAGACTGAACTACAAATTCAGCCTTTTCTAACAAGCTAATGCAAACTATTGAGCACAATTTATACAAACACAGTGTGAACCAGGATTGATGTTAAATGTCAGTTCATCTTCCCAACTGTTTGTTTTCACAATTCCTTTAGGTGGTAAACATGGTAGACTCCAATTCTGGAACTGAACCACATTTAGGCAAACTGAAAGAGAATCAGACTCTTTCAGGTTCTCTCATGTTTTTGTCTGATGTAACACAAGACGACGCAATAAGTGACGCATTTCATGCTGTGGAATTGGCTGTGGATTCCACCAATCTTCACAAAATTCATACAGCCCTTATTGAGGTCTTCTCCGAAGTTGAACGATCCGATATAACCGCAACAGAAACTGAAGAACATAGTACTGATTTCAGAAATGAGCCCCAGGAACAGTCATATTTGGAAAGTCCTGTCATTAAACTTCTTGAGGCATTGGACGAGGTTGAGAGTCTGACCAAGACAACCTCTAGTTTTGAAGCACAAACATCTCAGACAGACCAGGGCTTCCCAAACCCTTCTCATGAACCTTTCCTGGATGGGACCGGAGATGGTATTCTTTTTCATGCAACGGAAGAGACTCGGATTGATCCAAATGCCAGAGAAGATTATCCTAAAAAGGTATCAGGTACAATACTAGAGCATTCAGAACATACATGTTTTAATAGTGAGACACAAAAACAGGGTACTGAAGAAATGGAAACTTCAGAGCCTCCAGCAAAGAAAAGAATACGGAGAAGAATGGGTATGTGTGGCCTTGGAGACAGGAAGAGGAAGCTCCTTTGTGATGGACAGCACTGTAGACAGGGTGTTGTAGGAAGACAGAGGGAAGGGGTACAGCACCTGGGTAGCACAGTTTTGGAGATTGATGGTTTCATATCAGTGGAACATGAAGGAACTTCCAGACCTGCATGTGGAGACAATGAAGAGCTTTTGAAAGGCATGGAGAACAATCAGGTTGCAGAAGATGAAAAAGGAAATAGATATCTACAGAATAACAGCATGAATAAGTGCACTTCACTGATAAATGATGAAGGTACTACAGAGGAATCCACTGAAGAAAATACAGATGACCCAAGCGAAGGTATCTCTGTGGAAACTATTGGTTCTGTAATCATGGATGAGAAGATATCCACTGAACAAGTGGTTTTAGAGCAT
The DNA here is from genome assembly GCA_028564935.1 of Neosilurus hyrtlii. Lineage (NCBI taxonomy): Eukaryota > Metazoa > Chordata > Actinopteri > Siluriformes > Plotosidae > Neosilurus > Neosilurus hyrtlii. The sequence goes on along the minus strand of JAOUQZ010045777.1, from coordinate 8,466 downwards.
AAGCTTAGCGTGTTTGAAGATACATCATCTGGGGTTGGACGAACGATATTGAATCCCGCCGTTTGGGAAAACATCCCCTTGATCAAAAATAAACTATCAGTAGATGCTTCCACCAGTGACTGTGGGATGGAACCTGCTACCTGTGGTGAAGAACCAAAGTTCTCTGTGCTTGAGAGGACCATGATGAAACATGATGTTCTCTCTGAGAAACCAGATCTTCATGCTGATAATGAAGTGAATGTCAACCCCGATGAGATTACTATGGAAGCTGAAGTTGCGCAGGAAGTCAGCTTTAGCTTGATTTGTGCTACAGTACAAAGGCCTGAAGGTTCTGTTGTAGCCACTAAAAAGGTACAAACTGGTTTTCAAGACAGTGAAATACAGACTGAAGATCACTGTCGGCTCAGTCTGGTTACCACTGAGAAACCTGATCTGAGTGGGTCCACAGAGAATGTTTTAGATGCCTTATTGGTTGATAACCTGGGCATTGCAGCAGATGTCGACGATGCCGAAGAGATCAGCAAACCTACAGCACCATCTACTGGCCAGGATAATCATCTGCATGTAAGTGGGGAACAGTGGCACAAAGCAGCATAATGAACCAAGAACCCAGTTTGTGATGCAGAATAATAGCAATGGAAATAATTCTTCATTTTTGATCTTTAATTGTTTTTTCTTTTCATGGTTTCTGCTGTTAAGTGTCTTTTAGACCACAAAGCTTGTGACACTTCAGTGACCCCCACTGTTGCTGAGCAGAAGGTCTGTAACTCCATCCTGACCCCTGCTGCTGATGAGCTGCCTCCGGAGGCTGACTTGTCTGGTACATCGTTGCTGTACTCTATGACAGATTCCCAACTCCATAGAATTGCCTTAAGGTGACTTGCAGCCCCTAAACCTGGGTTTACACTTGGCCACGATGTCACGATCTCCATGATTTGAGAGAGTCGTGCTATTCTTAAGGGAACTTGGTGGAATCGTGATGCTCGTGACACAAGTTTTTACTGTCAAAAATTTTGCCAGGATTATTACTATGTGACGCCAATCGTGCTCGAACGTGGGAATCGTAGAGGAGCTTAACAGACCTTAACAGGGCATAACAGACCATGATGCACCTCGTAGGGGATCTTGATGAACTTGGAAACACGTTTCCATCAAGTTTCATCTTGGATGAATCCTGCCCCCTTTTTATTGTGGAGCTCGATGCTTTTTTGAATTGTGGAGATCGTGGACATCGTGGCCCAAGTGTAAGCGCAGGTTATTAGACTTAAACCAGCAGACACCGACCTGGAGATGCCTTGAGCTCTACATTCCTGGAGGTTTTATCACAACAAAATCTAACACACCTCTTTGAGCTGAGTAAGAACTTGGGTTAATGATTAAATGGTCAGGTGGGCATGATTGGGGTGGAGCCAAATTTTTGAGGGAGGTGGGTCTCCAGGAACAGGGTTAGTGAATGAGTTTCTGCATCCTCAGGTGTGAGTGTTTTTGTTCAGTACAAATCACTGTCTGCATACCAGGATAGACAAGTACGTGCGTAATGTTTTCTACCTTCTCCTTAGCATGGAGCTGGAGGACGAGCCTCTCTCAGGAGGCACTGATCAGCAGGAGGATGCCACCGAGCTTGTGCGCGGCCTCATCAGAGAAGTCTCCTCTCTAAAGTATGACACTGCGTTTACACACGGTTTCCATTCATCTGTTGCTATGAAAGTGTGTAGCTAAGAAAACATGAATGGTGTCTAACTGGTTTTCTCTTACCTGAGGTGTGATGGTTGGCATGAAGCTCAAGGTGATAAAGATAGTGACTGTATGTATTTAACTAACGCTGTTTTGAACCTGGGTGGCACGGTGGCGTAGTACGTCCGCCTCACAGCAGGAAGGTCCTCAGTGAAGGCATCCTGTGTGCAGTTTGCGTGCTCTCAGACGCGTGTGTGCTTGTTCTCTTGGTACGCCGGTTTCCTCCCACAGTCCAAATACACATTGGGCTATTCCATATTGCCCCTAGGTGTGAGTCTGAATGAGTGTGTGTGTGAGTGTTGTTGCCCTGTGGTGGACTGGTGAGCTGTTCAGGGTGTTTTCTGCCTTTGCTCGGAATTGGCTGAGATAGGCTCCAGCACCTCTGCGTCAGCGGTAGGATTAAGCAGTTCGGCAAATGTACGAATGTTTCGGACTATTGCGTTTTAACTGAAGATCAGTAGAAGCCCACACCGTGCACACACACCTGTACATTCATACTTCTACCAGCCAATCATGTGACAGGAGGAAAAGTGAGATCGCTGTGACCGTAACTATGGCATGGATGTTGGTGCCAGATGGAGTGGTTTGAGAAATTCAGAAACTGCTGATCTCATAAGACTTTTACACACAACAGCCGGACAGAGTGGTGCACAAAAACAAAACGCTGAGTGAGTGACAGTTCTGTGGGTGTTGATGAGAGAGTTCAAAGGAAAATAGAAAGATTTAAGAACCAGGAAGGATTTAATAACTCAAATAATCTCTCCTTACAACCGTGATGAGGAGGAAAGCACCTCAGCACACACGCAGCATAGAACACTGAGGTAGATGGGCTACAGCAGCAGACATCTTGAGGATGAAACGCGACAGCCGCGTATTGCCATTCGCATCAGTCACTTTTCTATTGCACCTCTAGAGTGATCAACTCCTTACAGATGATTATCTTATAAAACCCAACTAACTCTACCTGAGACGAATGATTTTGTTTTACTGTATTAATCCCACAAGGGAAATTTGGCTCTGCATTAAATCCATCCAAAGTCATCACACACACACACACACACACAGACTCAGAGCAGTGGGCAGCCCCAGTACGGCGCCGGGAGAGCAGTTGGGGGCTTGGTGGATCACTTCAGCCATGATAGTGGAGGATGGGGAAGGTGATGTTCACTCCCTCGCCGCCACATTTTTCCTGCCGGTTCTGGAATCGAACCAGTGACCTTTCGGACTTTTATAGAATTTTTTTCATCTTTGCTCTACAGCATTTGTTTGCACGGTGCTGTGAGTCACACACAGATCACACTTTCTTCACTCTGATGTAACTGTAGGTCACGACCTGTATCTGCATGATTGGCTGATTAGAGAACTGCATAATCAAGCAGGTGTACAGGTGGATATTTAATAGCTATTCACTGAAGGTGACATGAATATCACTGATGTAATTCCAAGTTTAAAAATGTTGGGTTTTTTTTCCTAGCACTTAAAAAAGGTTATATTGTTTGGCTTGCTTTGTATTTTGGGGGACGGCATTTTGTTAAAGTTCTAGGATTTCAGAATCAGTGACTGGTGTAAATAGTGAGTTTTTTGTCCACAGTTTTGATTTAGGAGTTATCCTGAGTTTACAGGGTGGATAGTAAGCAGTTTTTTAATAAGGCAAAGTATAAGATAGAGAATTATTCGGACATGGGTTTGTTGGTTCTCCATGTTATGGAAGATTGGAATTCTATAATTGTTTTTATATTTATTCTTCATTGTAAATATTTTCCAAGCCATGTAACTGTGTTGTGCAATAATCATTCAACTTATTCTATGGCAACGAAGAAATAATTTGGTTATCCCGTTGGCAATGACGCAATACCAAGAATTATTGTTCATTCCAGAGATTTTCTGGTTTCTGATTGGTGAAAAGTCAAGTTTTGCACCACTGCCATGGGGTAACTGAATTATTGCACTGCTGACATTGGTTAAGTTAAATGATTATTGCACCCTGAAACACACACAGCATAGTAACCCGACTCTCAACCATGAAAATAGTTTGAATAAATAATGAAAGAATTATAGATTTGATATAGATTTGAATAAATAATGAAAGAATTTAGATTTGATATGATATGGAAAACTTTTCCGTCTCCAAGTGTGTTTACCAGACATGGCCAACAGCCCCTCCACTAAATAATTCTGTCCATCATGCGTCACTTCATTCAATAAGTGCTTATTATTTGATGGCTTTTCACCAATCAGAAACTTTAAAAAAAATTAAAAGCAGAATGTCTGTTATCCTGATTAAAGAGATTAAAGTAATTTCATTCTTGCTTCAGTATCTTTTACTAACACTCAGTGTCTCGTAGTCGTACCGTGATGGCAGCACACCGTGAGATAGAACTCTTGCGCCGTGGGAAGCTTCCAAAGGCTCCAAATCGTCGCCTTTGTGGTCCTCGCCCATACTGAGATGGAACCACGTGAGCACTCTGTGTGATGATGGAGCTGTGATGCTGATATTAATATTGTCCAGTTCATAGGGTCTTAAGTACATTTATCTAAATCTGTTTACTGAAGAAAAATGGAGGGAAGAGGACCTGGAGTAATTGTAATTTTGTGCTCTGGGTAGAAGAGTAGTTCAGCTTTATTATAAAAGGTTTGTGTATCAAGGTTCCATTGATTCCACGTTGTGCTACGGCTGTAGTTTTCAGGAACAGGTCGAGTTCTTACAGTACATTTTTATGTCATTGTGATTGGAGTTTTTTTTAAGCCATGTGCCAACATATCCTCTTTTATTTAAAAGGTTCTTGTCTGATTTTATAAAGTTTGTTGTAAATAAGAAGCCATATTACATCTAAATTAATGTACATTTTCCTTTTGTGAAGAATAATCTGCCTCTAAACAGCTTCCCTCTCTCTCTGTATTCACTATAAACTACAGGGGTGTTTAAGATGAATTTTGGAAGAGAACACTTTGATTTTCCTTCATGTTTTTGTTTAGTAAGAATAAAAAAAATTTCAGAGTAAATATGTTGGTGCATTTCAGTTCATAATTCTGGAGCTACTTTGTGTTTGTGAAGGAACATTTGGAAGTCTTCGTATATAATGCCAAGATCTATAGTGTATGCTTCAATTTTAGTTATTTATATATATATATATTTTGTAGCTCAAGCAGTAATGGCTAAAATCTGTCAGTGACTCCTTTTGGTGTGTCTCAGACATTTCTGCCAGATTTTTTTGAAGGATTAAACTCACTGCCTGTGTCCTTATATGCAGTTTTGCACAATGCATCCACATCTGGGGCAAATGTAAAAAGTTTTGAACATGGAGGAGAACATGCAATTCAGTGGCCAAGGAGTGAAAGATAAAAGAAAAATATATGCACCAGGCATCCATATATATATATATATTTAGAAACAAAACACACCCAAAACACTGCACACTAAGATCAGGGAAGAAAAAAAAACTCAGAAATGCACATCATGCACACGCAAAATCCACAGCAGCCTTTAAATATCACAAATTCAAACACAAACAAACAAACAAAGGACATTAAACAGGTCACACGTGCAAACGCTCAGTGTTCTGCATTTAAAAACCAAGTAAAGGTTTAATCCACGCACACAAAGCCCGAACATCTCAAACTTAAAATTCACTTCTTTTTAAAAACACTTTCAAAAATCTGCATCCACCTTCAGATAAAGGAAACTAGTTCCACCTTTACATCTTTGGATTGACATTAATAATAATAATAATAATAATAATAATAATCATAATAATCATCTATTGCAGGTACATACAGCACCGTAAGTACCGCTGAAATACCTGCAGCTTTCACTCGGAACCAGCGGCACTGCCCTCCTCCCCGGGTGGAAGGTTCGGTTTATCTGTGATTGTACACGGAGATGTAGCTGCTGTCCACGAGCGGGCAGAAGCGCTTGGTGTGCGCGCGGGCGCCGGTGGCCCCGCACAGAGGACACGCGTACCTGCGCAGGTACGGACACAGCACCTCCCCCGCGCGGTCCCTCAGGCTGTGTGAGGTGAACACCTCCTCAGACTCGCGGTTGTGCTTACAGAAACTGCAGAACTTCTCGGCGGAGTGAGGAGCCGCTGGCGGTGTCGGGGCTGCTGGAGGTGAAGGCGGGCTCGGTAGACCTGTAGTACTGGAACGACGCCGGTTCGCTCGTTTTTTCGGTGCCGGTGTTTTCCTGCCCGCGAGCTTGTCAGGTTCAGGGACGGACTGGAGGTCACCTCTGTGCCCAGGAGGGATCCCAGGCGGAACCGACTCCTGGCGAGGTCCTGGACCGGAGGACTGCACACGCTGGCATCTCCTCATGGCACACACGGTGTCCGCCAGCCCGAGGTAATCACACCACGGCCGGAAGTACCGCTCATCACTCCGCTCCATGGAACCGTCAGCCGGGACAGCGCGGTGGAGCACGCGCAGCATGGACCGCATGGACCGGGGAAGAAACACCGAGAAAACAAACCCCGCCCATAATAAATCCACGAGTGTGCAGTGAACATGCGCGGGGTACCTGCACCGCAATCAGCGCACCTGCGCTCAGCCTCAAAGAGTCACTGAAGAGTCGGCTCTTCGAACGAGTGCGCAAAGAAACCGACTCACGTAAATCTTATCAGAGCACTGAAGCTTTCAACCTGTTTACAATTTGGTTTGAATAATAAACTAAATAACAAAAACTCAGGCTGCTATACAGGAAACTCTTACAGAGGCTGTTTTATAAAAGTGGAAATGGGATCATCACTGTAGGACACACACACACACACACACACACACACACACACGGTTTCAAGGATTTTATTTATTTACAGCACACTATCACACACAAACAGAATTAAAAGGGCCAGGTCTCTGTGTTCCGCAACCTGATTTCACTGCTCTGTGTCTCCTTCACCCAAATATCAGACGCTTGGCTGGTGCTTTCTCTCTCACTGTGTGTGTGTGAGATAGAGAGAGAGAGAGATTCAGAATTAAAATGCAGAAGAGAAAGAAAAGTATAAGTTGTAAACACGTGTGGGTGGGGTGTGGGGTGTGGGGTGGCCCACTTGCTATGAAATGGCAGTTGAAGGACACTGTAGAGTTCTGGGGTGTTGGGAGTAAATCCTGTACACTGCCCTGACCAGGGCATGACCTCTGACCCATCAGAGGAGGGAGTGACACAGGGGGAGAGAGACAGCCGCTCTGGAGCCATCATTCCTAACACACACACACACAGGGTGTGTGTGTGGTGTGACCACTTGTGAGGGTTTTATTATTCAGTATTGTTTAGTATAGTGTGTGTGTGTGTTGTACATACGCAGGTCACTGAGGGCGGTGCTCTCTCGCCTGTTGGAGTGTGAATTCTTCATAAGTGGAGATGTGCAGAGGAACTGCTGTTTCAACAGAGACGCCTTCTGCTGCTCAAACTCGCATCTCTGCAACACACACACACACAGGCACACACACACCCCTGTTCCTTTAGCTAAGCCTAGGTATGTACATTTTAAAAAATTGTAACCAAAAATAGGGGCATCCACCTCACAAGAAGGTCCTGGGTTCGAGTCCCAGGCTTGGAGAGTGTTTCTGTGTAGAGTTTGCATGTTCTCCCTGTGCATATGTGGGTTTTCTCCAGGTACTCTGGTTTCTTCCCACAGTCCAAATACATGCACAGTAGGCTAATTGGCTGTTCCAAATCACCCCTAGATGTGAGTGTGAACAGTCATATGTGTGTTGTCCCTGAGATGGACTGGTGAGCTGTTCAGGGTGTACCTAGTCTTTGCCCAGAGTGGGCTGAGACAGGCCCATGTTTTTATACCTATATTTTATTCTTGTATAACGTTGTTTTAAACAGACAAACCTCTTATTCCAAGAAGATCCATTAGGTCTGATTAACACTGGAAATTAATCAGGAGGATAAACTACTGCAACCTTTAACCCGGCACTAAATCCGACTGAGGTGCACTTACACTTCGAGCCCCATCACCATCTCACACCATAAATTCTTTCGGTTGTCTCATCACCTCACGGCCCAATCGGATCGCAGCATCAGTGAAGGTCTGTCTCTCTTGCTGGAAGCTCCGCCTCTGTCTGTTAAACTCGGCCCACTTGTCTTGAAGCCGCTCCCACTCTTCCAGGTAGTAGGAGTTGATCAGGGGGTCCGGGAGAGGAGCGGCGATGCTGTCCTGGGGGTGGGGGGGTGTGAGAGAGAGAGAGTGAGAATATTGAAACGTGGGGCTGGTGGTGAAGTGGTTAAGGTGCTGGGCTCATGACAGAGGTTGTGGGTTCAAAACCCCCTTAGACACCCCCCCATGCTAGGACCCCGGTGCAAGGTCTTAACCACAGGTCTGCCTCTGTCCACCCAGCAGTATAAATGGGTACCAGTAAAAATACTGAGAAGATAACTGGCAATGGACTATCCAGGAGTAGTTGAACTAGTCGCTTCACGCTACGGAAACCTGAATGAGCTCCGCCCTGATGAGCCAGTAGGCCCGGGTGTAAAAAGTCCAATAGATTTTGCATTATTGAAATGAACACGTGTGAATATAAATGTTATCAGAACCTGCAGTAGCTGCTGCTGTTGTCGGACTAGTTCTCTGCTCTGCTCCAGCTCTTCTTCAAGTTGAACCAGGAGTTTCTCCTGGTCTGTCCCCACTGCAACAGGGTCTATACATACACACACACACACACACACACACACACACACACACACGTTACGAGCAGCTCAAGGAAAGTATGATTCTGCTCTTTCCACCTTGC
>JAOUQZ010045776.1:0-10070 GCA_028564935.1 Neosilurus hyrtlii | reverse complement strand
CTCTCTCTCTCTCTTTCTCTCACACACACACACACACACACACACACACACACACACACACACACACACACACACACTTACACACACACGCACGCGCACACATGCTGCATTTCCCCCTTCTATAGCCAAAAAACAATTATCCCTTTAATGGCAACATGAACAACATCAACAGTACCCTTTAACCATTACAGTATACACCAGACTTCATTACTTGTGCTAAATCAAAAAAAAATATCATATTTCTCATTTCTTGATATTCAATTAGTTTCCTTCTTCTTCTTAATATTGTTATTATTAGCATTCACTATTCTGAATGATAATATTACTATAAACTCATATATTTTTATAGTTGTATTTAATAACCTACTACACTCCTGTTGTTTTTGTTGGTACAGTTGTGTGAAGTGGACGATGTCTGTTATAAATTCTTAATGTCTGTGATGTGGCTCACCTGGATTGATTACTCAGCGTGGTGTACTTTTTTTTATCATTTGAAAGTAGAAATGCCTATATTGGCCTATATGTCTATATATAATACAGTGTACTAATGTTATTATGCATTTACAGAATACAATAAATGAAGAGCTTTTTTCCAAAACACCATAAATCCATTTCTATTGTTTGAAGAGAAATATAATTTTTCTACCCATCGGCCAGTATCTTAAACACCTTTGTTCTTTGTGTTAATACTTTATTTGAATTGGTTTTAACATTCTCAACTAAAAATTCTGAATTGTTCGTCCCCCCTCCATGTGTCACAACCTGCTATAGTGGACTAATCACCTTTCAGTGTATCCGCTCTGCTCCCCTCATTTGGGATTGTTTTCATGACCTGGCCCAGCTACTTAGAGACCTGTGTAAACTGTGAGGAATTTTTCTGTGTTCTACAGTTCAACATGCAAGTTTTCACATTTTCCCAACAGCAGTTGGAGCCACCTCTCAAACTTTATTCAGGAATTTTTTAGTTTTTATTATTATTTGGGTGGCACAGTGGTGTAATTGCACATCTACCTCACAGCAAGAAGGTCCTGGGTTTGACTCCAGGTCTCAGCGAGGTTGTTTCTGTGTGGCGTTTGTATGTTCGTTTTGTGCTTGTGTTGGTTTCCTTTGGGTTCTCCTGTTTCCTCCCACAGTCCCAAGACATACACATTAGGCTAACTGGCTGTTTCAAGTTGCCCCAAGGTGTGAGTGTGAATGGTTGTATGTGGGTTAGGCTCTGGATTGGAATGCAGTCCGGGGTGGACCCCAACCAGACATAGGCACCAGCCTCCCCATGACCCTTGTAAGATTAAGTGGTTTGGCAAGTAAATGAAAAAAATAATTATTGTTCAATTAAAAGAATACAGAATTTTATTTAAAGGGGATTATAAAACAGTAAACTACAGCTGATTACATTCCAAAACAAGTGGCACAGTGGTGGACAATCACTTTTTTCTGGATCAGAAAGCTCTGTATACACTAGAGATAAACCATAAGTTAAAGAAACCTGTCGCCATATTAGTACTCCCTACTTCTGGGAGGTTGAGCATGGTGAGTTTACAGTAATGTCAGTACCCGGTGCTTATAAACAGATGTATTTGTCCATTTTGAGGTAATATCTTAACTGAAATATATTAATGAGATTATGCACATATATCTTTTAGATTATAATGTACTTGTAAAATACGTTTGCATGAACAAACATCAAGATTTTAATGAACAACTTTCACCTACACAATTGTCCAGTATTCATTTTCTTTTGGAGTTATTTCCACTCATGAATTCCTAATCAAAATTTCCTAGAGAGAGAGAAAGAGAGAATTTTGTTCAGATCATACTAATAATTGGTATTCATGTCCGCTTGTGATTTACTAGAGTAAATATATAGGTAAAAATATTTAATTATATTAGTTCCATATACCTTTCAACATGGTGGTTCCAGAGCCCAAGCTATCTGTCAAGGTGAGTTTGACTATATCTAGTCAGTATCTCTCAACCTCACACACCAGCTCAGGCTCCCTCCCCACCAGAGAGGTGACATTCAGTGTCCCAAGAGCCAGAGTCAGTAACCGAGGATTGGTCCAACTGAACCCACGTCTTCGGCTGCCACCCAGCTTTCAACACTCCCAAACCCTATAGCCCCTCCCACAGTTGGTGTGTCTCCTCTTCTGGTTGAGCCCGGCTGGTCTCAATGGGCAGAAGCCCAACCAACAGGCACTTGCCTTTTTGCCCCTTCCCCAGGTCTGGCTCGGGGGGACCCTGGTAACCCATGTCTGGACAAGGAAAACAGAATTTTTGCCATTTTATTTTCCAACTGGTTTTAACCGCACTTAGTTATTTTGGCCCTAAACCTAGGACCTGTTTGTCTTGGGTACCCTACCAGGGGCATAATGCCCCTGAGAACATAGCTGCTAGGATCATTAGGACATGCAATCTGTCCAGATGTGCTTTGTGGTTTTAGAGAAGGCTTTTGACCATGTCCCCCGGGATATCTTGTGCAGTTTGCTCTCGGAATACGGTGTACCGAACCCGTTGCTATGGGCCAATACATCTCTGCATCACCAGAGCCAGATCTTGGTCCGCACTGGTAACAACAGGTCAATTTCGTTTCCGATAAGGGTTGGAGCCCAGCAGGACTATCCTTTGTAACCGGTTGTGTCCATAACTGATTCTGTTTTATGGTCAGAATTTCTAGGCGCAGCCGAGGCATTGAGGGGTTCTGGCTTGGTGGCCACAGGATCTCATCTCTGCTTTTTGCGGATGACGTTGTCCTTTTGGTTTCATCAAGCCTGGACCTCTAGCTCTAGGAGCTATTCACAGCTGAGTGCGAAGCGGCCTGGAAGTCCAAGGCCATGGTTCTCATCCGGAAAAGGTTGGAATGCACCCTCTAGGTCTGGAATGAGGTCCTGCCCCAAGTGGAGGAGTTCAGGTTTCTTGGGGTCTTGTACACAAGTAAGAGAGGGAGGGAATGGGAGATCGACAGGCGAATGGGTGCAGCCTCTGATGTAAGGCCGAGCTTGTACCGGTCTGCCGTGGTGCAGAGGGAGCTGAGTCAAAAGGCAAAGCTGTCAATTTACCAGTGAATCTACATTCGTACCCTCTCCTATGGTCACTAGATTTGGGTAGTGACTAAAAAACAAGATAGTGGATGCAAGGGGCTGTGTTGGATTATATCTTTATTTATGAAATTATATTATTTATTATATTATATTATAGTATTCAGTGTTAGAATGTCTTCATTATTTTTCTGTCTACGTGGCATAGACACATATTCGCTCCTGTTATCTTACAGAAGCGCAGAACATGTTTTGCACTAGTTATAGGCTTGTTTTTAAAACCTTGGCTTTGTACCTTCTACTAAGAAGATACGTGGAGACTTTCTGTTCTGTCTCTTAGTCTCAGAACTGATTACGCTGCCCAAGCGGATTTCTCTTTCTCATATCTATTTCTTATATCTATTTCTTATATCTATATCTATTCTGTAGCCTTCAGTTTTAGACCCTAGACTTTCCTTTGTATGCCTGATAGTATAAATACCTTGCGCTTTGTTGCATGCTTTGGTGATGTGTGAATAAAGACTGTAACTCTCCGTAGTTGTCAGTGTTTTTCTCACGTTTCGCCCCAGAGCTCTGGGTGACACTTCAGGACTGATCGACGAGAAGCTTTAATACATCTAGAAGATCTTACACACATTAAGTGTACTTTTACATCCACTACTGCGCATAGTATTCGTCATCCCTCCATCCCCATGATTAAGTTGGTGTGTTATAGGGAATAACAGCACCACTGTACTCCAAAACAAAGCGTTATTTGAAATAATTCAAATTTAAAGAGAATAAGCAAAATTACAAAAATAAAAAAAACAGACTCATGACCTTAATATCACCAAGGTTTACCACTCCCCATGCCCATCTTCAGCAACCCTGGAAATTGAGGAGCAAATTATGAAAATAGATATAGCAAAGCAAGCAATTAGGTGATACAGAAGACATGATGTACAAAGAAAAAATGAAAATGATCCCAATGGAGCATGTGACAGGGTATCCACCATCACAGCTGTTCCTTTAATTTGCCTGATTTCAAGGTCATAACTCTGCAGAAACAATGACCACCTCATCAGTCTCTTATTTAGGCACCTAAGTGACTGCAAAAAGGTGAGAGGGTTATGATCTGTGTTCATGACATTTGGTACTCCTCCTGACCCCAGGTACATCTCAAAATGTTGCAGTGCCCAGATCAGTGCTAGTGCTTCTTTCTTGATAACAGAATAATTTAATAGCTGTTTTTTTAAAGAAGAAGCTATCTGGCCTGATCATCACCTCGTCATTCCCCAGCAGCAAGACAGCACCAACCCTGAATTGCCAGGCACCAAGCTGAAGCAAGAAGGGCCAGTTAAAATGTAGAGCTACTAAAATGAAAAGCCTGATGACATTTAGATGTCCAAACGAATTTGATGTCCAAACCGCCGCCATGACAAATTCACACTTGGACAAATTGATGGTAAGACTTGCATCAGCCAACCTGTCAAACAGTGCTGGAGTGTTTCTCAAACCAAATGGGATGACAATGTACAGAACTAATGGAGTGCACATTTTCGGTGCGTACTTGATCAAAGGCATCTGTCATTATGTTACGTCTGTAGTTAACTCTCTTCCCAACTCTCACACACCACGAGCACACTCCCCCGAATACTAATCACCTGCACCTCATTTCAGGATCTAATAACCTCCTCCATATAAACCCCCGCTAGACACAATTCAGTGTTACTACTACTCCTTCTAGCGCTCTGGACTCACCTCTACTTCTACGCTCTCGCTCTCTCCTCGTCCCGATTACATCCATCTTCTCTTGGTTCCTTATTCCCAACTTCGTTGGGTTTGTTTGTTTGTGTTCGCCCCTTGTGGCAGATTTCATTTCCTAGTTTGTCCTAGTCTGCCGGTTTTGCGTTTGCCCCTCGTGGCAGGTTTCTGTTCATTACCCGTCAGTGTGTTGTCAGTGTTTTGTGGCTCTCCCAGCCATAGTTTTTAGTTTATAATAAAACTGGATAAGCTTATCCTTCTGGTCTCCGGGTCGTATCGTAACACATTATGCCTTTAACAAATCAAATTTATTAACAAACTTTGCAAACCAAAACGCCCAACTTGTAAATGAAGGCACAACTATATTGTTTTTAAGTATATAGGCAACTTTATAGTCCAGATATAAGTTTTTATATAGGTCAAATATTTGTTTTTCAGGAGACAACCATTGTTTAATTGGCTGTGCATTTCTGACATCCATGTCATGCCCAATCTAGCCTGGGCAAAAATGAGTGTCGCCAAACAGACATGGACATTTTCAAACCAAGACAGTCAGCTAATGCTTCAACTCTGGCAAATTGGACAACAGTTTTTCCAGGTTACATAATGACTCTGATGTTTTAAAAAATTTTTAAAAACTAAATAAAAATACAAATATTGAGATACATTTTCCTAACCCCAAAGTGTCTACTCTGATCATGAGCCACCTTCAGCACCATGTGCTAAAAGACAACATATTCCTCACAGTCATCATTCAGGGTTACCCACTTTCTAAATAATAACACATTATGCAAAAGGTAGCCACTGACCACACTACTTATGTCCTCAGATGGTAAAACACACTTAAATGTGTTTTTCAATGAGGCAGCACACTGTTGTTCATGCAGCAACTCATCAGTGAAAAATCAGACAGAGATGTAACTCTCAAATCAACATCACTGCAATCCTTCACAGATAACCCCTCTGGCTCTTACTTACTCATTTTGCGTGCAACCACACAGGCTGGACACACAGGTCCTTGACTAAGTATAACGTCACCCATGTCAGTCTCTGCTGAGAATGGAAAACACTATGTTAGAGTTATAGAATGTGGTATCTCATTTGGTATCTATTTGGTACCTATGTGGACATGTCAGAAATGCAGCTACTACTGACCGGTGAGGCAGCTGCCACAGGTTTATAAGATTTAGCAATTGTACTTTGCAGCACAAGACACTTAGCTTTCCACTGACTGTAGTTAAATGTTTTATTTTTCCTAAAATGAATGCGTGATTTAGAGTAAGACTTACATAACTCAGGTTTCCCTGGTTGCTTTTGACACCCCACCATATTATCATAGTGACATCTACCATCACATGCAACAATACTCTTCTTAAAATTGCTCTTGTGGAGCAGCACAAACTCATCTGTTGCCACGTCAGCAGTGAGAACAGTAGAGTTGTATCTCTCATTTCTATATATTGCAAGTCTACCTGGTAGCATATTTCTGAACTGCTCCAAAACAATTAAATTGCATAGACCATTAAAGGGCTATTGTATTCACCACTTTTCGACAGAGAGCAATATTTCAAAACATTTTTCATTTAAATAGGTTTCCGGATATAATATAATAATAAACAGTTTTATAAAAAAATGTTTTGGAGCAAAATGTATCAATTGTGACTCTAGATGATTGTGTGGGTAGCCTCAAGAGTATGTGGGATGATGAAGTAACATGATCCGAACACAATAGATGCAACAACAACAATAAAATGGCGATCAGGAGTTAATGCACTGCAATATTTAAGTGAAAAAAAATGCATAGTTATCACTTAATAGATCCTTAGCAGAAAGAAGATAGACAGGGATATATGTTCGAGCCAGAATGTCCAGCCAACGTCATGAGGGAGAGGGCAGACAATGTGAAAGAAACAATGAGCACCAGGCCCAAGTATTAAATGGGAAGACAAAAGAAAATGCAACCTTGACCCCTACCTGGAAAAGCACTGTGAAATTTGGCCAATGCCAAATGAGAACTTCTGCTGTTTCGAATCATGAGGAATTTTGTGCTCTTTGAATGATGAAAGTGGTCCTGAAAATGCTCCTGCACCAACGTTATGAATTTAGAGGCAGAGAAAGCAAACCAAACTGGACCAACTGGTCAGAAAGTAACAGTGAATGAACTACTGCAGGCCTCTGATCAGGGCTGTGTCTCCTGGAGTTTCTATCAGGGGAGGACAGTTGTCCTTTTCATTTCTCTCAGGCAGACATGTGTAAGTACTTTTAAAAAGTAAACACAGAAAGTTCCTGGAGCGGACAACATCCCAGGTCATGTTCTCTAAGCATGTGCTCAGGAACTGGCAGATTTCTTCACAGACATTTTTAACCTTTCCCTGCTCTTGTCTATAGTCCACACATGCTTCCAGAGTACCACCATCATCCCTGTCCCAAAGAAACATAATGGCCTCAATGACTATCACCCAGTAGCACTCACCTCCTTCGTCATAAAGTGCTTTGAGTATAAAGTTAAAGCTCACATTACATCTTTACTGCCTGCTACCCTCAACACATTTCAGTTTGCCTACCGGTCAAACAGATCCACAGACGATGCAATAGCACTGGCTCTGCACACTGCTCTCTCACACCTGGACCACAAGAACACTTATGTGTGGATGCTTTTTATTTACTACAGCTCCGCATTCAACGTCACAATCACTTCCAGGCTTGTCACAATGCTCTGGGAACTCAGCATTATTGTCTGCTTATGCAACTGTATCCTGTACTTCCTGATGGGCAAACCACAGGTGGTGTGGATCAGCAGTGTGACGTTCTCCACACTGACACTCAGCAACGATGCCCCCCAGGGATCTGTGCTCAGCCCCCTGCTATATACTCTGTTTACCCATGATTGAGTGGCCATACACAGCTCCAACACTGTCATCAAATTTGTTGATGACACCACCATCATTGGCTGCATTTCAGATGGAGATAAGTCTGCTTACAGAGCAAAGGTGACAGCCTTGACATTATGGTGCCAGGACAACAACCTGCTGCTCAAATTCAGCAAGACCAAGGAGCTCATTGTGAATTACAGGAGACTGCAGGGTGGTGGGCACTCCCCTATCCACATCAAGGGGACAGAGGTGGAGACAGTCAGTTGCTTCAGGTTCCTGGGGATCAACATCAGTGAGGATCTGAGCTGTTCACATCACATGGGTGTGAGCACGAAAGCAGCAAGACAATGTCTCTTCTTTCTTCGGAGGCTTGGCATGAACTCCAGAATACTCACCAACTTTTACTGATACACCATCGAGGGTATTCTGTCTGGCTGCATTACTACCTGGTACAGTAGCTGTAATGCTCTGGACCCGTAAGCTCTACAGAGGGTGGTCAGATCAGTACAATGCCTCACAAGGTCTGAACTGCTAGCCATTCAGGACATCTACACTCAGTGCTGTAGGATAGAGGCCCATTGGATCCACCCTGATCCCAGCCACCCCAGCCACATACTCTTCATGCTTTTGCTGTCAGGCAGGCAGTGCAGGAACATCTGGACTCACACCAGCAGATTCAGGGGCAGTTTATACTCAAAAGCCATCAGGCTATTAAACTGCTGAAATACCATACAACTTGCACACAACATTTTGCGCACTGTACACACTGTACATGCACACATTACCTCTGTACTACAGGCACTTTAGTTTTTCTTTTAATTGTTCTGTATTTGTCGCACTGTATATGTTTTTTCAACTTCTTTTAGCTTAAATTTTTATTTATTTTATTTATACAGTTTTAGTGACTTCTCTGTACATTCTAATGTTAAGTTTGGTGTTTTCCAAGGTTCTGTTCTAGGCCCTTTGCTTTTTTGATTCATGAACATTGTATTAGCTTCCACTTTAATGCTGATGAGACAGTTATATATTTCAGCAAAGCCAGATTAGAGACACCATCTTAACAAAGTTGAAAAATGTGTAAAGGACATTAGATACTGGATGCTTACTAACATCCTCTTATCAAATTTTAACAGAAATACTTGTGCTTTGACCACAGGCAGCCAGAAATAAGCATTGATTTCTTCATGTGCAGGAGTGAAGGGCATTGGTGCGATTATTGACCCCGGTCTTTACAGTCATTCTCAGTTGCTTTGGCTCATTTCTCACATCATCATTAACATCTGAAAAACACTAAGTTTATTTTTACAGAACATGTCATACAAGCACCACAACATAGTGGATTGTCTGCAAAGGCATGGAACCCTGCCAAAATTGTTCTCCCTCAAAAGTAAATATTTATGTCAGTGCATCAGAATGGCAAGTCCTTGTGTCAGTGACTATGAACAAGACAGTCAAAATGCTTAGTCTTGTTGTCAATATGAAAAGTATTTCCTGATGGAAGCTATGGCTCAGAACTTGATCACAATGACTGAAATAGCACAAAGTTGCACATTACTGAATGTAGAAAATTAATTGCAAGTAACTAAAAAGGATTAAATTTTACTGTTTGCATTTCAATTTACTGTATTGAAAACCATGCCCTACAATACAGAAAAAGACAACAGTGCATAGCAATACAATAAAAAAATAAAAAAATAGAGAGAGATACAGAAAGTACCCCTTGGGTAGTTATTTGGTGAAATACAACAGTTTCTATTCCTGCTGTTCCACAGATTGCCATCCACATCACACTGGGTATCATCCCTTGCGATGCAGGGTAATTAGAGAAACTGTAATAAAGGTACACTTTTAAGCTCATTTAGAGAACTGGTTCACCTATTTGCATGTAAAGACTTTTTCAGTGTACTAATGACTAAATGATATGTGGGGTGAGACTACTCAGCAGAGAAGCAATACAATATATTTTGATCAACATGACAGAAGCAATTGATAATATATAAAACAATAGAAAATGGAACAGAATCATTTGCATCAATGTCTGAAGGCATTTGCAAATTGATCAAAAGAATGAGAAACTGCTTTTCTGCTCTGCACATTTAGCTCAATGATGTGGACTTTGAACAAAAAGTTCTGAGAATTTTAAATCTGATCTGAAAAAAGTGACTGAGAAAAACTGTAATTTCAAGCTCATGTAGATGTTATTACTTGGACAGCCTTCTTTCATCTCAGGAATATTACTAAAATAAAAAAATATTGTGTCACTGCATGATGCAGAAAAACTTATTCATGCTTTTATTACCTCGAAATTAGCTTATTGTAATGTGTTACTCTCTGGTTGTTCCAATAGGTGCATAAACAAGCTCCAGTTAGTCCAGAATGCAGCAGCAAGAGTTCTTACTAGAACCAGAAGACACAAGCA
>JAOUQZ010045775.1:0-10071 GCA_028564935.1 Neosilurus hyrtlii | reverse complement strand
GTGTGTGTGTGTGTGTGTGTGTGTGTGTGTGTGTGTGTGTGTGTGTGTGTGTGTGTGTGTGTGTGTGTAGTGTTTCAGTATTATTTCTTTTCCCCAAGTTCCCTCAGACCAAGTTAGACATGTCCACTTACAGTACGCAGCCCCAGGCCTCGTCTCTTAGGAATAAGAACATTGGCACTGATGTGAGGTCAGGACGCCTGGAGTCTGATTTTCATTCAAGGTCATCTTTTACCATAATTTGTACAAGTTGCATGTGTACCTATGTGTACTTGGTTTACTTTCCAAAACAAAAACTGTTTATGAACTGTAAAGGGAAATGCACTTCTGAATTAGCTTCTGAAAAAAACAAACAAAATAAAAAACCAAAACAAAACAGGATCACTGCATGTTTTTCTCCTATAAGCAGTAAGAGGGCGTGGACTTGGGGATGAGTTCATAAACAACCGTTTGTGGCTGCTCTACACTGCTGCGCGTGCAATCAGCGCGACACTGTCTGGCATTTGCGTCGCTTTGAAGTTTCCGCTTGTGATGACGGATCAATCTGAAGATAAAATAACAACATCAATAACACCGAGAGCTTTTTCTTTATTTTAAAGAAACAAAAAAATATCCAACCGGGCCGGAATCTGGAACTTTGTGCAAGACACTGAGCCGCCTTCTAAACACTAAATCCAGCTGTTTCTGTCGTTTCTCAATCCCAGTTCACTCCCAGCCGCTGCTTATTTCCCGGTAAAGGTAAAAAAACATCTGAAGGTTTGGAAGTGACGTCTACATTCGAGGCGCGTAAGGATGCGCCTGGATCCCCCCCCACCGCGTGTGGAAACCATGTGCACCGAAGAACCAAAGTGTCACCAACAGGTAATTCCTTTAACATCCCATTACCATCATTCTGCATTACGTGCACTTGGCTTGCACAGCTGGTTATACTCACTCACTCACTCACTCACTCACTCACTCATCCACTCACCCACCCACCCACTCACCCACTCACTCACTTACTCACCCACCCACCCACTCACTCACTCACTCAACCACCCACCCAACTCACTCACCCAACTCACTCACTCACTCACCCACCCACTCACTCACCCCCCCACCCACCCACCCACTCACCCACTCACTCACCCACTCACCCACTCACTCACCCACTCACCCACTCACTTACTCACTCACTTACTCGTACCAGTGTCGCTGGAGCCTATCCCAACCAGCACTGGGGGAAGGTGGGCTACACACTCTGAACCATTGCAGGGCTAACAAACTGGCACTAACACCTAGGGGTAATTTAGCCCAGTCAATATGCCTAACACGCATGATTTTGGACTGTGGGAGGAAACCGGAATACCCGAAAGAATACCCAGACAAGCACAGGGAGAACATGCAAACTTCATGCAGAAACACCCGAGTCAAGCCGAGCCCTGGACTTGAACCCAGAACCTTTGGTCTGTTAGGTGTGCTAAGCACTACGTCACCGTACCGCCTATAACTTCACACAGAATGCCCGAGCCAAACCTGGGACTCATACCCAGGACTCTTATGGTCTCACTGTGAGGCAGACATGCTAATCACTACACGACTGAGCCACCCAACCCTGTACAGGACCAGTCAAACGTCTCTATACAATACTTTATACTTTAAAAAAGTTTGCGTGTGTATGTGTGTGTGTGTGTGTGTGTGTGTGTGATTTATATTTACTGGGTTTAATTCAGTGCAGTAACATCAGACAAGCTTGATGTTGCCCAAGTTCCTGATTTTTCAAAAAACAAGTAAATTGCCCGTCCCATTTTACTCTCACCACAACTTTAACTGCGGAAAGTTTTTCAAAGTTATGGGTCGGTGGATTACAGCATAACTTCAGAAAAAGGGGGAAAATGATGAGAGAAAATTGTTTATTAAAAGCTACTATAACATTACAGCACCAGTTAAAAAACCGAGACACACCTATTTACTCTAACTGAATTAGAAGGTGTATCCAGACTTTTGACGGGTTCTGTAGTTTCTCCATTGCCTGTTTGGCGTACTGAATGGTTTCATACATTCCTATCAACCATGCGAAAAGTAAATGCCTCTTTAAACCTATTGGAGTCTTTGGTTGTACCTCCATACCTGCAAAAAAAAAAGTGTGAGTTTCAGAAAAGGCTTGTGTCGCCTGCACTACTTATTTTCACTGATTTACTACAAAAATAACATCGGCGGAGCATCATAGTATGATGTAGATAAGATACGGTAAAAGTTTGGTTGAAATGAGTTGACTGGTTGAAGAGCAGTTGAGGATTACGGATAAGTTTGTCGACGCACAACGACGACAACGACGGTGATGACGCAAGATGACACATAGTGATCCCTATAAACGCTCCCTATAATTTGACAGAAGGCTTGCAAATCTATTGGCCCACTGCTGTTTACAGAACCCTTTGTTGTTTAATTTGGGTTGAGTTGTAGTTCTCCAGGCGATTCTTTTGTATTTGAATCAGGGCTCTGAGTAGACCACCTCAAAACTTTTTAGCAACTTCCAGCCATGTTGACTTGTTTTTAAGATTGTTTGTTTTTGCGTCATCTGCGAGCAAAGCTGAAGCGAAGCATAGGAATCACTAGGGGTCATCTCGCATCCGTGACATCATCATCCGTTATTCATTGCTTATTTGTACCCCTCAACTGCTCCTCAACCAGTCAACTTATTTCAAACAAACTGTCACAGAATCTTATTTACATCGTACTATTTTGCACCTAGAATTTTTTTTTCTATTTAATTAACTTTTTTTTGGGGGGGGTTCCCATAGCAACACTTGCACTTTGTCACTGCTCCTTCACAACTCCTTCATCACTCCTGCGAATGGATTTTTATGAAATGTCCACAGAATCTTCAGAGCATAAGGCTATTGTGCACCTCCTATTTAATTTTTCTATTAAATCCATTTTTGGGGTTTTTATCGCTAATGGAAATTAGAAGTGCAAGCGACACAAGTCTTCCCTGGGCATGACGAGGATGATTCTGTGTGGAGTTTTCATGTTCTTGCATGGGATTCCTCTGGGGACTTCAGTTTCCTCCCAGAGTAGACAGGGTGTACCCTGCCTTTGCCAAGGTATTGGTTGAGATAGGCTTTGACCTCCCTGCAATCAATTAAGCGGTTTGGCAGTTGAGTGGAAAACGTTTAGAGGCAGTTAAACATTCCCATACTCTCACACTGCCACCTGCATGCTTCACTGCCAGTATTAGGATGAATAATATATGGTTTACATTTTCATGGTTTACATTTTCATGGCATTTGGTAGACGCCCTTGTCCAGACGAACTTAAATAAGTTACTACACTGTTTAACTGTAGGCAATAATGGAAAAATCCAGATGTGATTTAATGCACAGATGTTTTTATTTTGCAGAAAGGGACAGGCATTCCATTTACAAGGAAGCTATGCTATGCCATTGGAGGGATGCCCTATCAAATGACAAGTACTGCCAAGGGATTTTTCATGCAGATCTTCCTTTTGGATGTTGTGCAGGTCAGATGATGTCATGCTTCTTGTAGACCAGACTTTACAACACACACACACACACACACACACACACACACACACACACACACACACACACACACCACACCCCCCGATACACATATACTGTTTGTTTTTTAATTCTGTCACTTGCCAGTAAAAGATTCAGTTGGTGATATAAAGGGCACCAGCTGTAAATGAAAACAATATTTTATCATTTGCTTTGCCACAACTTCCTGCAAGCTTTGAGCACGAACATAACAAGAAGAGCTCAGACCTCAAATTTCTCAGAAGCTGCACAAGGAAACATTGATCAAATGAAAGAGGAAACGGTGTTATCTCATATTCTAATAATTTAAATATGATAAATACTGTAACATTTATGGGCAGGGCAAAAATTATGTATGCAAACATTGAAGTGAATATTTTATTTTGTTAAAACATTTACACAATGCATTATAAAAATATATATTACTAACCATACATGTGGGTTAATAAAAACATTCACTTCTTTACCTTTATCACATTAAATGCTCCCATTCACTTCCCAGGTATATTAAATAAACATGAAATACATGATAATTACAGTGGTATCTGTTGGAAATAAAAGGGAATCGACTACAATGTCTTTTTGAAACCATTTGATTACTCCTGTATGCGTGTCTTAGTGACCTCCACACTGGGTGCCATGATATTAGTTCATTCATTCATTTTCTGAACCGTTTTAATCCCAATTAGAGTCGCAGGGAGGCTGGTGGCCATGATATTAGTAGGCCAGCTTATTATTTCTCTTGAAATTGCATTCCTTCATCTTTTCCTCTTTGTATGAATTGGTGTTGCACAACCAAGTTATCATATATAAGCAAGATCGTCCTTCTGGTCATGCATTCTTGTTTTTGTTATTGTAAACAAACACAGAACCTAAACATGATGTAAAACAGATAACAAAGCGATGGAGTGGTTTTACCCGGAAACTTTTATATTCAGCCAAAAACCATAGCTATCCATTGGAGGATTCATTCAGTGGTGAATGGGCGCCTTTACGTATTCTTATAAAGCAAGTTTACTACTTTTGATTTAAAAGCAGTCATAGACAAAATATAGACATCTACCAATGTAGAAGGTCTATGCAAGCTATGGTACAGCACATATCAACAAAGCAGAGCAAATTTGCAGCAGGTTCTTCTAACTGTATTACACTACATATAATGGAAAAATAAATGCATCCTGGGCGGCATGGTGCCATAGTGGTTAGGAGGTCCGCCTCACAGTAACAAGGCCCTGGGTTTGAGTTGGGCTGAGCTGTCTCTGTGTGAAGTCTGCATGTTCTCTTTATGCTCGTGTGAGATTCCTCTGGGTACATCGTTTTCCTCCAGCAGGCCCGAGATATGCACTTTAGGGTAATTGGCTGTTTCAAATTGCCCCTATGTGTGAGTGCAAATGGTTGTGTGTGTGTGTTGGCCCTGCGATGGTCTGACAAGCTTTTCACGGTGTACCCCCATCATTTCCCGGTGTTGGCTAAGATAGGCTTCAGCCTTCCCACGACGCAAGCTGGATTATGCAGTTCAGCAAACGAGTGAGCGAGTGATTATATGCACCCAGTAGGAAATTGCTCATCATGGAAATTCCTCCTGATTTATACAGATTGGACTTTTTGTTACATTTTTCCGATTATTACCAAAATATTCCAAAGACCGTTCCATAATTTATTCTTTAATTTACCAAACTGCTAAATCCTACTAGAGTTGCAGGGAGGCTGGAGGCTATCTCAGCCGACTCTAGGTGAATGCGGATTGCCGATCCATCGCAGGACCAACACACACACACAACCATTGACACTCACATCTACGATTTGCAATCTGGATCAACCAGTTAGCCTAATGTGAATGTTTTTGGACTGGGGAGGAAACTGGAGTACCCAGAGGAAACCCACACAAGCACAGGGAGAACATGCAAACTCCACACAAAAATGCTCTTGCCAGGCCCAGGCCTCGCACCCAGGAGCCTTTTTGCTGTGAGGTGGATGTGCTAACCACTACGTCACCATGCCACGTCACACATCACTGAAACCCACACTTCCACACACTTTTCAAAAGAAAAATTTGGACAGTTAAAAATGTGATTTTCTTGATTATGTAAAATGTTAACATTCTTTTAAGTCTTAGAATAATATTCTGTTTTCCAGATGACACCTTTTTATGTGTCTTTAAATCTTTTCCTTGGCCGTGCCTGGGATGCGATCACAGACCCTTTAGTGGGCTATATGGTCAGCAAGAGTGAACGCACTCGCTTAGGCAAACTTATTCCCTGGTAAGCTAAACTTTATAAGAACTTAAATGAAATGCTGTGCTTTATTTAAGTTACTAGTTTACAATAAAAAGTACTCAATTTTACATAAACTCTAGAGGGGCACTCAAGAGTGCAAGGTAGCGCCGTCAGGCATAAAGTTTTATAATTTGGCACGTTTATAATGAAATGTCTCCCTCCAGTGGGCATTGGATGAAGCTTTTGCTCCATATTAAAGAGTTTTTTTCAACATGATCCCATGCACAGGTCACCTCAAAGTTTTATTTGGTTGTTCCTTGTACCACACCCTACTGTAGACAAAAACTTCATCCAAATCTGTGCATAAAGTTTTGAGTACAAACATACAAATAACCAAACAAATAGAAGTGAATAAATAACCTCCTGCCCGAGGTAACAAGAGGTATACATACTTTAAAAACTGCATTATGTAATGAAATACACACTATAAAATATAAATCAAAATGTTTATTGCTAAGGATGTCTAACATAACAGAATTTTGAGCTAAGTATTGATTACACATGTACTGCCATTTTCCCAAAAATAAAATCATTACATTTCTTAAACCCATTTCTTTAGTGTTATCATCTGCGGATTTGTATGACTGTTTTCATTTCTACCAGGATTGTGTGCACCATGCCTATGGGCGTGATCTCCTACATCATGCAGTGGTACATCCCTCTTGACAGCATGTCTCCAATCTTCAACTTTTGCTGGTACTTTGGCTGGTGCTGTCTTTTTGACACATTCATGAGTGTAAGACCATCACTGTAACTCTATTACTTATTTCTGCTGTTCCTGTACGTCTACTTGGCTTGTTTGGGGTGTACTTGTACACATGTACAGGGTGGTGGTGGCTTAGTGGCTAAGGCCATGGGTTACTGATTTGAAGGTCAGCGGTTCAATCCCCACTGTAGGGCCCTTGAGCAGGGCCCTTAACCCTTAATTGCCCAGCTGTATAAAAATGATAATCGTAAGTTGTTCTGGATAAGAGCATCTGGAAAATGTAAATGTACAGGTCACTAAAAGGTAATGTTTTATTATTATTATTATTATTATTATTATTATTATCATTAATAATTAATTGATTCATTTTCTGAAGCACTTAAACCTAATTAGTGTCGCGATGAGGCTGGAACCCATCTCAGCCGACTCTGGGCGAAGGCAGAGTAAACCCTGGAGAGCTCGCCAGGCCATCACACCGCAGAAACACGCTGATGGAAACGCAGTGACCTACTCTTTACAAACGACTATTATTATTATTATTATTATTATTATTATTATTATTTCATTAATTCATTTATCAAACTGCTTAATCCTATTAATGTACATATATTTGGTCTGTGGGAGGAAAAAAGTACCCAGAGAGAACTTTCCCATGAATCTAGAAAATCCAGAAACTTTTCGCTTTGAGGCAACAGTGCTAACCCTGAGCCGCTGACACCCTGTTAACTAAAAGTCACTTTTCTTCATTTGTCTGTTGAGCTTTTTATACCCGAGCCTAGCAGCCCATCAGGCTGGAGCTTATCCCCGGTTTCTGTAGCATGAACCGACTAGAAGTTCAACTCGCTAGTCCATCGCAGGTATTTTCCCAGTATTTTTACTGGTACCCATTTATACTGCTGGGTGGACAGAGGCCTTAGCACGGTGGGGGTCTAATGGGGGTCTAATGGAGATATGAACCCGCGACCTCCTGATCATGAGCCCAGCACCCTAACCGCTACACCACCGGCCCCAAAAGTCACAGAGATGACATATTACCCACATTCTGGTGTTCTAATGTGAACAGTAACTGAAACGCTCGACCTGTGTCCGCATGTTTTCTGGCATTGGACTGCTACCATGTTTATGATGATAGATATAGTAAATGTTATGTCTTGTTCCAAAGACAATATTAAAACGTGTTCAATGTACATGATCTGTATGTTTATTCAAATAACAAGAACAGCTGGACACACTGCATCCATGATCAACTTGAACTGTTTTGTGTTTTTCTCTCTCAGTGCTACCATGTGCCCTACACTTCTCTAAACATGTTTTTAGGTGGTGACCAAAAGGACAGAGACTCAGCCACCAGTTACAGTAAGATAAAACATTCACAATCCTTCTTCTCTCCGCTGATCTTTTAACAAATTTAGATATCGAGTATGTGGAAGAGGACAGATAGCACCTTCCACTGAGTGTGTTATGCTGCTCTGTAATACAGCAGGAGCAACAGATGCGGTTGACTTATTTTATGTCGAGGCCTGTCGTGATAGTCAGTTAATCGCCTACTGTGTGATTAATGCAGATAATCACGATCAGAGGAAGTGTGGTTTCTTTTCTCACCAGTGTGACCAGCACAAACAGAGGACTGCTGACAGCGGCGAAACGGAAAGAAGATAAGCTAACGGTAGCATGCTACTCCATGCGTGGGACCATGAAATGCATTTATTTTTGACTCTGATGAAGTGCTTTTCATGAGTACTTAGCTAAACTTTTTTTCTTGGTACTAAAATTGATTTTGTGAACGGCGTTCTTCAGTGAGATGACTACTACATGCACATAACTTTCAGATACATTGTAGTGTTTCTGGGTGGCACAGTGGAGTAGTGGTTAGCACTTCCACTTCACAGCAAGAAGGTCCGAGGTTCGAGTCCTGGGTTCAGCAAAGGCGTTTCTGTGCAGAGTTTGCATGTTCTCCCCGTGCTTGCATGAGTTTCCTCAGGGTTCTCCGGTTTCCTCCTACAGTCCAAAGACTTGAACGTTAGGCTAACTGGCTGCTCCAAATTGCCTCTGGATGTGAGTGTGAATGATTGTGTGTGTGTTGCCATGCAATGGTCTGTTGAGCTGTTTAGGGTGCATCCCGCCTTTGCCCAATGTTGGCTGAGATTGGCTTTATCCTCCCTGCGACCCAAAGAGGATTAAGCAGCTTGGCAAATCAGTGAGTGATGAGTGTAGTGTCTCTCGACAAAGAATAAAAAAAATTAGCCTTGCAATGTGGCTGTTTCGAACACAGATGTGATGAGAACTGGCTCTGAGATCTCATCCTTTTATTTCTATTTATGATGCTAACGTCCATGAAACTTAAACGAGAAGAGGATTTTTGTTTTATTGTAGTTTGTAGTAATGGAATGTTCGAAAGTCTTAGCGGAAAGAAAGTAAAGCTTAGTTTAGCTGTGGTAGAATGTGGCTAAACGTCCCAGTTTGTGCTTAAGGCTGTTGTATCTTGGCCAGTCTTTGGTTACTAGACATGAAATTGCCATTTGTGCTTATAGCCATGCCTATGACACAATGACATGAAGTTTCCATGGTAACTATGAGCAGCTTGACTGCTTGGCCCCTCATTATTGCTTGTTGCTTTAATTTTAAGTGGTTGTTCTTTGTAACGTGAAAATTGTCAATTTGCTAATATTTTTATCTGTGTGTTTTCAATGATCTACCTCTTTATCTTTTTACTCGGTTCATCTTGCAGGAATGGGAATGGAGATGTTTGCTACACTGGCAGGAACCACCATTCAGGGACAGATCGTAGGGGTGTATCATGCTAAAAAAGCACATGCATGCAGTGAGCTGAACGAGAGTAATGCACTCGCAGGAAACTACTCATCTGCTCTGTACCACAACTCAACTACTCATCTCACTGGCACACTACATGAAACGGTGAGGCGTGCACACAAAACAGTATCACATGATATATAGCACTTATTCAGTTCTTGACCCTTTTATAGTTAGGCAGATTGTATTTCATTCATTAACATGGACCGCAGACACTCCCGCCGGCAGGAGCAAGAAACAAGGTCATGGTGACCCATATACAATCTCACTCTATTCACCCCTGAGGGGGACCCCTACACCAAATTAGGTGATCTTATGTCATTTCCTTCCAAAGTTTGCACTAACAGTTTATACAGATGGGCGGACAGATGGGAACCATTTCTCTAGCTACCTCTCTACCTGAAGCGGACCCATACACCAAATTTAGAGATTGTATATCATTTTCTCCCAAAGTCATACAGAGGGATGGAAGGACAGAACCCGTTTCTATAGCTCCTGCTCTGTTTATGTCCCTGTCACATAATGATTTGCAGATTGGCAGAACTTATGCAGACAGAACTTTTCTATAAAATGCTGGCATATGCTGAACTATCGATGTTATTCCAGGATTTTATCGTATACGACTTATTAGTACAGCTCGGAGTAGAGCCGCTGCTTCTCCACATCGAGAGGAGTCAGCTGAGGTGGCTTGGGCATCTCTACCGGATGCCCCCTGGACGCCTCCCTAGGGAGGTGTTCC
>JAOUQZ010045774.1:0-10072 GCA_028564935.1 Neosilurus hyrtlii | reverse complement strand
ACACACACACACACACACACACACACACACACACACACACACACACACACACACACACACACACTCACACACACACGAGAGAGAGAAAGAGAGAGAGAGAGAGAGAGAGAGAGCAATATAATGAGAATCTTTATTAACTGACTTCATCTTCTGTACATGCATAATTCCAAGAAATGGAAGAAAGGGGAGACTGAAGTTCTCTCCTGAAACACCACCACATACACCGCTGGTTCTGTAACATGGACATGAAACCCGACCACAACAAAACTCGTTTTATTTTATATTACTATAACCAGTATTTGATTCGGTTTAGATGATAAATCTTAGATATCAGGAACAGCTACATCTAACAACAAGAAAACAACCTGAAGAAAAAAAAAAAACAACAAGCTTGTAAACATCAGAAAAATACAACTGAAAAAAACTATGTATATGACGGATATTTCCCATGTTCATGGAAAAAAACAGTGATACATGATTTCAATTTCATATAATGAGCAAAGTGTTACAATGTCCAACGGTTTTATTACAAACAACTAGAACTGATATCCTAAAATAACAAACCGTGCAATTCTAGGCAAAAACAATCTTGTTTTCCTTTTTAATTTTGGTCCCAAACGCTAGTTTTCTTATTAGCACACAAAAATACTCCACTTTCAAGTCACTGAAGTGATAATACACAGCCAGTTAGCAAGCTTAGCGTCAATACCCTCAAAATCAACATGCTAGTGTTCGAAAGAAAAGTCAGCAGAAAAAGACCATCAAAACACGACTAATACACAGCTAGCATATAGGAGTCGTGTTAACTATCAATTAAATATAAATTCATTCATTCAGCTTAGCTAATTGAGTGACCAGCTGACAGGATAACTAGCGGCTAAGTGATGTGGCAAGTGCTAGAAATAAATCGGAACTCGACTAACAATTCCAAAATGCTAGCATTAGTGACAAGGAAAATGAACATGATGATATTCAGTACAGTATTCACTCGCGAGCTGAGTAGCCAGTCAGTAGCTAACGAAGCCCATGAGATGGCACTCTTTAACAAAAGTGTCCAAAATGCTAGTCGCTAGAAAAATAACCACCAAAACATGGCTAATTAGCAGCTATAACATGAATGCTAAATATATTACAGATTATAAATAAAAATTTTATGGACACATGGCCAGAAAAAAGAATGTCCCTAATTCACTAACATCCTGACAGAACAGCTAGCAGCTAGTCTACAAGGCTAGTGCTGAAAATAAATCAACACTGAGCTAACGACTTCAAAAGCCTAGCATATGTTAGAAAGAGATCTTCCAGATGAGACTTATAATATTTAGAACTGCTAGCTAATGGATCAGCTAGCAAATGCTAATGCTTGATAAGGGTCACTGGAAAACAACTATTCCTAGATAGTAACCAAATGTTGTTAATTCCTAGTTAGCATACAGGATTACAGCTAAAAATAAATCAAAGGTATAATTTACTTTGAAACAGAAATGCTAACATTCAAAGAAAGACTTATCTGGAAGGAAGATGTCTTAAGTTCATATCTTGATTGATCAAAAAGCTGCTAGAAAAATCTTTCTTCTGCAATACTGCAGTATGTTTAATAGCTAACTGGCCAATGAGCAGAGAAAAACATCACAATTATCAGCTAGCGAGAACAAGGCTGTGCTAAGCCTATCAAAACACTTAGTTACAATTCCAATATGCTAAGTTAGGATCTGTTAGGATAAAAGGGAATGTGATTACATCAAGTGTATTATCAGGTAGCTAACCAGCTAACTAATCTGCAGCTGGTATATGTACAGCGTGTGTTGCACTCCACATCTAAACAAGCCAAAATGTGACAGGAAAAATACATAAAAATACAACATAATTTAACTATGCTAATTTAACTCATATGCTAACCACTAATTACAAACTTTGCTTCATTTTAACTGACCAGCTAAATAGTGATGCGTACTAATCAACACGCAGCAGCTAAACACTCCACAACCTAAGAAATGTGGTCCAGTTGATGGCTAACAGGCTAAAACTTAGCATATTGAAATTAGTGCTAAACATACACCAACACTCCAAAATGCTAGTGGTATATCTGTAGAATGTAGTAGAGAACAGCCAAGGGGAAAGCACTGCTACTTTCTAGTGTATTCTATTCATTATGATATAGTATGATAGTATTTCCTAAAATACTGCTAGCAAAAAAGTATATTTAAAAAAATCATACATTGTTCTAGTGAAGCCTTTTTGTTAGCTAGATTATAGGCAATTTAGCAGCTAGTGTATAAGTTAACACTCTAAAATACTAGGGATGACAAAAGGCTGTTGGCAAAAACAAATATTTATTCATTAGCTAGGTTAATGCTAATTATAATTAATGCTTGGAAATGCTAATAATTTATTTAAAACAACAACAACATCAAAAAAAGGTACATTTGCTGCAGAATAACTATGTATTACGCCAATTAGCAGCTAGGCCAAAAGTTAGTGTTCAACAGAAAATATTCAATCTGCCACCTTTGTGGTGGCGCAGTCTGGTACTTAGCTAGGCTACTGGTTAGCAGCTAGCATAAAGTTTAGATTTTACAGGGTTTTTTGTGCTAGTGTAGCCCATTTGTTAGGTAGATAAAGGCTTATTGGCCGCTAGCATAGAAGGTAGCATTCCAAAATACTAGTGTTTTGATAATGTATGCTATTGCTAATGGTTAATGTTTCAGCAAGAATGCTAACTACCACGAGCTAGCGTTTGGGACACAGTCAAAATGAACACTCTCTTAAAAAAAAAAAATGATGACAGACTTATGATGCCATGGCAACGTACATTCATCCTCCATAATTTTCCATATGTACACACATTTACATTAAATACCACTTTTCTAGTTCTTTCTGTAGGACTTTGCTGTATTTTTCTCACAGCGTTCCTGTCCTTATAATTCTACCTCGTCAGCTGACCAACAACCTTCAGCAGGGTTTTATTCTCCTGCTTCAGTTGCTCGTTCTCGTCCTCAATATCGTCCAGGTCCTGAAAGATGAAGGACAAAAACATGTTTATGAATATAAAATAGTTTGCGGAGATAATACAGCAGTGTGCAGGAAATAAAGTGGCTGTTTTTGCATAGATGAAATGCTTGTGTTGGTAAACATAAAATGACTGCGCTGGCAGAAAATAATAGCCTCTGTTGGCTAAGGTAAAATAGCTGCATTTCAAGAAACAATGTCTGTGTTAATAAATATAAAACGCAGATAAAATAAAGAGAAGATAAAATGCCGTGTTAGTAAAGATAAAGTAGCTTTGTTGAAATGATGAAGTCTGTGTTTATGAAGGGATAATAGAGGATAATAGAATAAAGAATGTAAAATAGCTGTGTTTGCAGAGATTTAATGGTGGTTTTGGTAAATATAAAGTAGCTGTGTAAGTGGACAAAAAATGGTGGCTTCGGTAAATATGAACTAGCTATGTCTGCAGGGATAATCCCCGGGGCCGACCCAGAACACGCTGGAGGGACTACGTCTCTCGGCTGGTCTGGGAACGCCTTGGCGTCCCCCCGGAAGTGCTGGAGGAAGTGGCTGGGGAAAGGGACGTCTGGATCTCACTGCTTGGGCTGCTGCCCCCGCGAATCGACCCCGGAAGCGATCACTCCAGGTAGTCAGCAGGTTTTATGGAGTCCTGATTTTGGGATGTCAACAGTATTACTGCATTAAATGTCCCTAGATGGTCAGGGTGACACCAGGAGCCTTCCACTGAGGGATGCCAGCTAAACATTAATTATGAATAGCTAGCTTGTTAGTAAGATTATAAAAGTAAAGTATTAAAAACAGTTAGGTAGAGTTAGCACCATATTATGTTATAAACAGCTAGTCGTTAGCTCTGTTTGTCTAGTGTCACACATGAAGATTGACTTGTTATTCATATATGTAGATGAACAGCTAGATAACAGGTAGTGCCCCAAAGCTAGTTAGCACTGCGCTCCATTGCGTCTGGCAGTTTGGTATAACTAAGGATAGCAAGCTTTGAAAAGGTCACTGGAGGAGCTAAAATTACATATCAAGCTAGATATTTCCCAATGTATTCCTGTGTTTTTCCCTGATCGCTGTAATGATGATGGAGGGTCGACTGGTTCTATAGCGAGGAGGTTCCGTCCTTCAGCCGTGATTAGAACAGATTAAACATTAGCGCCTGCATTAGCAGTAAATGAGCTGCGTGGTCTCATCGACTCTCTCGTGCCAAAATGACAACTTGCATTTTCCCTTTCCTCCGTCAACAGCGCACTCTACAGCCATGTAAAACTACACGTGTCAGGGAGATGTACGCAGACCAGGGCAGTCCTTTTCTTCCTTATATCTTACATTTTTATATTTTATACTTTTTATCCTAATCGATATCTCTGAAATAGAGTCTGGAAAATAACGGCTACGAGTATAACAATATATACCAACTTCCTGTTTTCATTTAGGGTATCGCAGCTATAAACAATGCCTCCTTCACCACGCTCTCTTCATATCTCCTGAAGTTAATACAACAAACAAAACACCCAAATTCTCGTCTTTTATTACAAAAATTATTTAAAAAATAAACAGACAAAAAAGTAAGCACTTCTGTCCTGAAAATGTCTGAAAAGTCATCCAAGTGTTACGAAGCGGTGACACGGGAGACTCCTTCCATAATGATACATAAACATGATTTCACCAGTTTACTTGGAGCGTGCACTGTGCTGTACATGCCCTGTGGATGATCGGTTACTATAGAGACGGTAACGTAGTGGTTTTCGTCCCGGCCGCAGCATCTCGACCAGCTCTCCACACTCTACAGGATCCTGGAGGGGGCGTGGGAGTTTGCCCAATCTGTCCACATGTGCTCTGTGGACATAGAGAAGGCTTTCGACCGTGTCCTTCAGGTCCCATCTTGTGGAGTGTGCTCCGGGAGTACGGTGTACTGGACCCGTTGATACAGGACATTAGGTCTCTGTACCACCGGAGGCAGCTTGGTCCGCATTGGTAACAACAGGTCAAATTCGTTTCCAGTGAGGGTTGGAGTTTCTGGATGTGGAATTTCATCCCAATCATCTTGAAAATCTAATGTAGCCATTCTTAGGTTGCACTCCGCCGATCCAAAAAAAAGCAATTCTTTAAAACCAATTCCTAACCTGCCTGTGTAAGGCTGCTAACAAAAAAACAAATGCCTACAGAAACATTACACTGTTTGTGGAAGTAACTAAAAGTATGTAAATGAAAGTGTGTGTGTGTGTGTGTGTGTGTGTGTGTGTGTGTGTGTGTGTGTGTGTGTGTGTGTATAAATCACCCGGTTCAACAGATCGATTTCCTCCTTTAGTTTAACGATCAGCTCATCTTTATCCTGATGAGCCTTCAACAGTCGAGTGTTCTCCTGCCTCTCCAGAGCCAGCTCCTGTATACACACACACACACACACACACACACACTCAGATCAATTATTCATTAATCCACTGAGCTTTTAAAGATATTTTCCAGAAGTTTCCTGGAGCTTTGTGTATTTGGGTCAATTAATTTTTTTACATACACAAGCAAAATAAACTGTCAAATAAACCCAGACAGAGCGATCGAGACACTGATGAGCAGGAGGGGGTTAAGTTCATGCTAACGCCCAACTCGCTGTGCATCATCCTCCTCATTACACGCCTACGTTAGTGGAGCAGATAAGTGAAAGAATCGTTCAAATAGTGATACAAGCATGAAAATTGGTACGTGTACTCTTCAAATCCCACTCTTTTCAAAAATACCACTGGCCACACCCCGAAAACAGGCAAAATTTGAGTTTTAACTTGAAATGTATTGGTTTTAAACCCCATACATGTGTAAAAGTTGAATATAAAGTTTTGGTACCAAGTGCATGTCTGTATCTATTATGATTCTTGAGATGCAGCATATAGGTACTTTTACAGACTCGGGAGAGCAAAAAATGGGTTTATGAGCCATAATATTGAGAATATTGATTTTTTGCTATATATAAATGTATTAAAGTTGAATATAAATATGGCTATTAAAGACATTTTGGTACCAAAAGCATGCCTGTAGCTATTATAGTTCTTGAGATACAGTATGCACATGCCTTTGAAGGTCTAAGTGTGATGACAATAAATAAGTTTATCAGCCTTGATTTGGAAAATACAGATTTTCTACTTCACAAATGTATTGAAGCTGGATATAAATGTGGGTATTGTGGGCGCTTTGGTCTGTATCTGTTATAGTTCTGGAGATATGACATGCCAAATGAACTTTGAGTCAGAGAATTCCATATATCTGTTCCTGTAACCCGACTTCTGTATTAAAGATGGTGTTGGGGATGTCTGCAAGAAAACATATGCAAATTTACACACACAAAAAAAAAAAAACGCCTTGCAAGTGTGATCCAGTCTCATAGTGTAAATACTCAATGTGAAAGAAGATCCTATGTATTGATGACACATATGAAACAGTTTTAGAACAGTTCGATCCCTCCAAAAATAAGACCACAAGAGTGTAGAGTTACACCTCACATTTGCAACTGCACAGTGCTGTACAAGTGAGACTCAGTCTGTAGCACTGGCACCTGCCACGATTTACAGCTACATTTGGTGAGCTGTTGACCACTCTTGGCTATTGGAGAGTTGGCTGTCCAGAAGACCTGTCATTTCTCACCAACCTTCTGCCATCCCCAGTCTGCAGGTCCTCTGCCTCTGGCTGACACTGGGGTGCCTGGGCCACACACAACCAGCCTGACAGACAGAACTCCTGGTGTATTGGAGCAGAGCTGCTCTGGTTGGTGGGACTGACTCATAAGGCCTCTGCTTTCAGGCGAACATGTCAAGCCTGGCCTCATCCACAGTAGCAGCAGTGCTGGATCTGTCATACTTTAGGATGTATATGTGTACACCAAAAATACACGTTTCATAGTGGCTGAGATATGATTACTTCACGTTAAAGGCAGCCATCTTGGACGCCATCTTGGTTTTAGAATTTTATGTTATAACCATAATGAAAAAAAGACTAAAATAAAATAGGTTATGAAAATAACATTTTCCTATCACAAAATCTACTTAACAACAATGAATGGCACAAATTTTTGACTTTCCCGAGTCTGTAGAAGTACCGGGGTGGTGTATCTCAAGAACCATAAGTGATACAGACATGCATTTGGTACCAAAATGACCACGACACCCAACTTTATATTCATCTTTGATACATTTATGGGGCTAAAATCAATGCATTTTGAGTTATAAAGGAAAAACCCAATTTTTAGGCAGACATCTTGGATTTTGGGGTCACCATCTTGGATTTTTCCGTGGCCAGCGGCATTTTTGAAATGAGTGGGATTTGAAGAGTACATGTACCAAATTTCCTGCTTGCATCACTATTTGAATGATTCTTGCTATATTTGCAGTTGTCTGCTGCACTACTTACAAAACACGTCAATCATTTCACACAGATTATTGAAATAAAATAGACTTCGTTGACTTATTAATGATTTTACTGTTTCTGCCATAGACGCACTCCATAGCAACAGTCTGATGCATCTGTGTCCTATTCTTGAGATTTCGCATACTTGTGATAGTAAAATGAACTAAAATGATCGGCCTTTTAAAACAGGCTAATGCAAACTATCAAATGCATTTAAGCAGACAGCAACATGTAAGTAAAAACCACCTGATGATGAAATTATACAGGGGAGCTCAATTTATGACGGACCCGATGTACGACGTTTTGAGATTACGACACTCATGCCATAAGTTATTAAGAAAGACGTTTGTGCATAAATAAGAATCTCACACGTGAACTAGTTCCTCCTCCCAATAAGCCTGTCTGTCCTTCCACTGCAACTACCGCAAGGCAACCGCAGGTGGAAAAGTAAAAAATTGTTCTCTTTTTATTTGTTCGTTTCAATTTTTTCTTTTATATTTGTCCTTCATGTTTTTTTACTGATAGTTATGCTTTCATGTGTCAGAGAAATATCTTTTAATATTCTAGATTATGATTTTGCTCCTGCATTAGCATAGCTAAGTGGTGTGATCTGACGTATGACAAAATCCGACTTATACCGCAATGTTGGAACGGAACCCTGTGGTAAGTCGAGGACCCCATGTACATTTTTATACATCTCAGCACATTTCAGAATAACAGAAGAGTTCAAAAGGATTTCCTTTCATCTTTCGTTAACCTAATTAAAAGTTTCCTGCTCCGTATATTTTGGTCGTCTCAGTAAAATCCTATCTGTGTGTGAAACTGAAAGATTCCCTGGTTTCTCTCAGTGTTTCTTCAGTCCTGACCTTTCCCTCAGACACGTCCCTCATACGGTATAAACCACTTGGACTTCATCCAATCGACAGATCATTATCCTTATTATTCACTTCAACCTCACAGTACGGTTATAAATCACATCATTATTATAATTAAGGCAGTAGTGGCTCTCTGGGTTACTGATCAGAAGGTCGGGGGTTCAAGCCTTCGATAAGTACCACTAAGGTGCAACTGTTGGACCCTTGAGCAAGACCCTTTACCCTCAACTGTTTAATTGTATAAATGAGATACAAATATAGGTCGCTTTGAATAAGAGTGTCTGCTAAATGATTTTAATATATTATTATATTGTACATGTCAGCACTGGTGGTAGATGTAATAAAAACATAATATACAACATCATCAGATATAAATCCACATTCTGATTTATTTACATTTTTTTTAAATCCTGTACAAAATTTCAATGTTTCTGGATGGCACTACACTGATCTACATCTGATCAAAAATGTACCCCAATGATAGTAGCTCCTTATAAAACATAACCATGGCAGCCTTACTGTAAATAAGAGTGTCAGATTTTGGAAGCTGATTATGTTTATTTACCACTACTCAAGAAAAAAATAATTCCACAAACAATAATATATATATAATAACCAGGTACAGATCAAACACTATGGACAGATAAAAAGGTACAGATTATAAATCATGGATACCTGTGCGCACCCACAGATTAAAACAGGTATGAATTTAACATCACTGATGGAACATGTTTGTACCTTCTCCAGTTCCTCAATCCTCCTCTCCAGTCCTGTGTTGCCATAACGGGAATGAGTCTGACGATTCCGGTTTCCTCCTAGCTCATCCTCACTACGATACACACACACACACACACACACAAGGTATTGCAGTATTGCTCAAATATTATTGGCTATTCACAAATACTGTAATTGCAGATAATATTGATGGGCGTGTCCGAGTAACATGCATGGGTGTGGCTCACATACTAACATTTTTATCAGCTCACTGAGAGAGCTTGTGAAAATTTAGTTGTGTGTGTGCATGTGTAAATGTCAAGAACAACTTTAAGACCCGCCCACAATGCTGTGGACTTTACATCATACCCAATTAAAGCTCTTCAAATGGGATTTAGACCATCCTACATTCCTGATTTAACTTAAACCCAATTAGAGCCCATTCCTCTGCCGGTATATGGAATTTAATCCCTGGCCACACTTCCATATATGGACTTTAAGGCACAACTGTTTTAGTTTCCATACATGGGTTAAAAAAATACTATGAATATTCTTCTATATGTACTTTACAGCACCACCCACTTACAGCTGCTTTTTATTGTATATTCTATATATGGACATGAAAGCATGAAGATTAGAAAGAACCCATATATTTACAGATTTTCTAATGTCCGTATATGGATTTAAAGCACCTCCTACACTCGTATGTATGAGCTAATGAATAAATAAAATATATTTAAATAAACAAACAAACAAATAAATAAAACAATAATAAACTAAATCTAATTGTGATGGTAAACATGCCCGCTCTGGAAGACACTGAAAAATTGTTAACCTGAATTTTAAGGACACTGGATGAACTAAACAATGTCTTTCGATCGTCACAATAATCTAATGTTGGTACGTGACACCCCCTCTTCCCAAGGCGTTTAAGTATACCTAGCATGGTATGTGTGAAGCTAAGCATATAGGAAAATGGGCTGGTAAAGAGTGAGGAGGAGCATTGAGTGTGACGTCAGTTCCTGTCCTGTGAATCGCGTGCCAGCAACTGCTTGTCGGCGTTCTTAACTTCATCCCCC
>JAOUQZ010045773.1:0-10072 GCA_028564935.1 Neosilurus hyrtlii | reverse complement strand
CACCACTTGGACATCCAGCAGTTCAGCGACCATAGCCTGCTGTAAGCTACATCACCACGCCGTATTGGGATGGGGCCTGAGCATAGCAAGTGGTGGGAAATCAGAGTACGCTTATGTTGAATTGTAATGTGTGGTGAGTTAAAATAGATCTTGAAAGGGAAGTGAGGAGGGCTAAAGTACACAAACCGTTTCAATCAGTGGGTAAAACCAAGTGTGCAGTCTGACCACAAATCCACCAATAGTCATCAAAACATTGAAAGCTATTCAAACCTGGATACAATTATGAGCAGTTTGGACCAAATAAACAGGCCTCAATTGTCAAAAAGAGTAGTGGCGCACAAATGAGGGTGAGTACGACCAAGGGGCACAGTGTCATTATGCTTAAAACAGAGAGAGAAAGGTTTCTTCAGAAAACAGATTTTCTGGGTAAAATTTTGGTGAGGAACTGCAGTAATACCTTTAGAAGGGAGAAGTGTCCCATTTTCTCCCAGGTGCATACAGATGTTATTGAGGTGATGTGGAGTGTGGGTGTAACCATGAATTTTGTGTGTGTGTGTGTGTGTGTGTGTGTGTGTGTGTGTGTGTGTGTGTGTGTGTGTGTGTGTGTGTGCTGTGTAGTAGTGGGTATTTACCTATTTTTCCCCAGGATGTAAGGCAAATATTTTCAGTTGCAGTCAAGTTATTCAGGATTAAAGACATGGCAGGCTTGGCAACGTGATAAAATTAAGCAAACATTGCAGGCAGACAAAATGCTGTTGGCTTTTTTTTTCTTGCTAACTTTGCTATGGGATCAACCTATCCCTGAAGGAGAACCCTTCCACCTTGTAAAGAAAGCTCATTTCAGCCACTTGTATCCACAATCTTTTGTATCTTGTTCCCAATTTGATGAAGCCAAAAGGACAACGTTATCCGCAAAAAGCAGAGCCGAGATCCTATGGCCAGCAAACCAGAACACTTAGACACCTTGGCTGCACCTAGAAATTCTGTCCATAAAAATTATGAACAGAAATGTTGACAAAGGACAGCCTTGGCAGAGTCCAATCCCCACTAACCAAATTGACCTGTTGGTACCAATGCAGTCCAAGTTCTTGCTCCGGTGACAGAGGGATCGAATGGCCCATAACAATGAATCTGGTAGACTGTACACCCCGAGCACAGCGCACAAGATACCCCAGACAGAATACTTCAAGGGCCTCCTCAATCCCTCCAACACACTCTCCATGGAGAAGGAAGAACCTGAGGGTTCAGGAGAGGGTCTGCCCATCACTGGGGCAGAGGTAGCCGAGGTAGTCAAAAAGCTTCTTGGTGGCCGGGCTTCGGGTGCAGACAAGACCCGCCCTAAATACCATAGGGCTCTGGGTGATGTAGGACTGTCTTGGTTGACACGGCTCCACAGCATTATGTTTTCGTCCGGTGCTCTCTCCCAGCATCTTTGTTTCCGTTTTTCCCTCATCTGTGTTCTAGTTCCCATTTAGGGCTCAGCATTTCAACTATCGTGGAATCACACTTCTCAGCCTACCCAGGAAAGTCTATTCAGGAGTACTGGAGAGGAGGATCCAACCAATGGTCGAACCTCGGATTCAGGAAAAACAGTGCAGTTTTTGTCCTGGAACAGAACTCTCGACCAGCTCTACACAGTCTACAGAATCCTCGAGGGGGCATGAGAGTTTGCCCAATCTGTCTATATGTGTTTTTGGATTTAGAGAAAGCTTTCAACTGTGTATTTATTTGTATTGTATTTTTTCAGACATATCAAAGACAAATATCTGTCACCCCAGGGACAGAAAATAAAGTTTTAACTATCTAGTTATCAAATAAATATTGAGATAATCACATCTTCTGCCCTATGCGACTTTGGGTCACATAGAAGAACGTGTTGGATGGACATAGAGAAATTACTAGCACATCACACAGCCTACTTAGTGGGCAATACAGAAGTGATAGTAGCATGACTGGTATAGCTTTCCAACATATTATCCAAAGTCCATTTGAGAATTTCAGTGGGAAGAATGATTTACTGAATGATAATGACGATGGGCTTGACAGATGTGGTGATGTAAACACACCAGATAAAACCCAGAAAAAAATAAGCATGCAGCATTCATCTCACAAAGTCACGTCTCTTTGGCCCTGACAGGGTAAATACAGCTTATTTTATGATGAAGGGAGGAAGGTTTTAATTTAGAAATGTTTATTCAGTCCAAGAAAAATGTTCAGGCAGTCACACAGCAAAGAAATCTTTAGAAAAATGACCCAAAAACAGACTAACACATTGCAACCTCTTTATGTTGCTATCTAACTCATCCTGAAATGGACAACCGTCCAGTGAAGTCATCTTTAATGAAAAATATTTAAATTGTTAGTAATTATACCTATAGAAGAACAATTGTATGATTCAATGTACTATTTGATTACTGGAAGATTTATGTGACTACTGTATGATTAGTTTATTCACTGAAGCGGCCGAACAAGGTCAATTTAACACATGATGTCATTTCTCAGAAAAAGCCATAGTTAAAAAGGGGGGTCTTGATGTACCAATCAGAGATGACATATATGATGACAATTCTGTCTCCTCAATCTCCTCCCCTCTTGTGGGAGGGCTTAGCACTTCATCATCTGTTCCTCTGGTTTTACCTTCTCCCTGTTACTGGGTGGTTGGAATGATGGTCCTTGCTCTGTCTCAGTAGCATTCAGGCATACTTCCATCAGCCTTCAAGGCATTTCCGGATGGCATCTCCTCTCCTTGCTTGTTCCAGCCCTCTCCGAATTGTTTCCAGGGCCATCTTCAGCTCCTGTTGATGGTTCATCTGAACCCTCTGAATGATCTCTTGCTTCCTCCTGCTCTGTCCTAAGCAAAAGATTTCTAGGCACCCTTGTACAAAGGTTAAGGTGATACCATGTTGTACTTTTTTTACCCTGCATCTACCCAGTTCAACTTAATTTCATCACAGATCTTTTTCAGCTTAGCTATCAAAATCCCGTTCACACTTTGCGCCATACTTTGTGGCTGAGGATGATACACTCACACAAACACACACACACACACACACACAAACACACACACACACGCACGCACGCACACACACACACATACACACACACACACACACACTAAACTCTGTTTCTCACCTGTTGGAGTACTTTATTAACAGTATGTTGTATGAAATCTACACCATTGTTCGACCTAATTGCCAATGGAATACTGAACCTGGGGATCAATCCCCCTCTTTAAAAAATTTGACAACTGTTGCAGCTTCTTGGTCTGTTGATGGTACTGCTTCAACCCAGCTAATAAATCAGTCAGTTACTACAAACATTAACTATAGCTCCATACTTTCTTATCCATCTCAGCATAGCCAATGACAAGATGTTAAAAGAGGCCAAAAGGAACTGGAATATGACCCACTGGGGTGGTTATCCCTTTCCTCACATTGTTTTGTCCACAAATGTGGCACCTATTCAAATGATCATCAACTGTCACCTGTAAATATGGGGACCAAAAGCCTTACTTTTAAATTTTTTCTCATCACCTGACCTCTTGCACAGTGGTCCAATCCATGGGCATTATACTGATCAAAATGATGAGCAAAGGATTCAGGATAATCAACAACCCTTAATGGTTTCTCCATAAGTCAGAGGCATCTTGCTTTGCCCCTCTGATGTGCCACGTAATGTTTTCATATAATATCACCTGGTTTTGCATTTTACCTATATTACCAGTATTCTAAAGCTGAGAGTTAGTTGAATTGCAACCGCAACTGCCATTAGAAGTTTCACATCAAGATGCTTCACCTGTTGCATTTTTAACCTTTATCATATAATCCAATCACTTTTAATTTGCTTGGTATTTAATTATAGGCACTTTTGCAGGGAAATATCATAGCTTTCATCAACTCAGTTCTAGATGACAGAAAGGCATGCCATCTGTCTTCCAAAGCCCCTATGCTTCCAAACTGCTCCGACCAAATGCATCATTTAATCATCACATGTCAGTAAATATATTAACATGCACTCCTTTTGCCAATCTACATGCCAGAGGCATGCACGCCTTCAACTCAGCCAGTTGGGTTGAGCATGGATCCTTAAAAGTTGACACTTACATGGGACATGAGCGTACCTAAATATGTTAAATCTTACCTGCTTTGCATGTTGTAATCATTAGAACAAGAAAGTATGTAGATAACAAAGAAATAAATAAAATTTTTTGAGCGAGCAACATTAGCTCTCCAAAACACAACAAATAGATTATGGCATGTTCACATTATCTACTACTTCAGAAACGGGTCATATAGGTTTGTTTACAACATGCAAACATGAGGGAAGGTTTGGGGTCATCTTCCCGTGATGAGAATGGGGACGACAGGGAAGAGTGTCTCGGATACACTGCATGGTGAGCAGTTTATGTGATCAGATTTCAACCCCATATTGTGTAACTAAATTATACACATACCAACATATGTAAATATATCATGTAGCACCACTGTGTATAAATATATAGTGTATTTAAATCTACTCAAGCATCATATATAACATAAAAATATATATTAAACTTTTTATTATTATTATTTTAGATGCATGATATAAATGCATGCTGCAGCTCATTACAAGTAATTTGATCATCCATGAAATATTAACTAACCTTAAGATTTCTTATTAATGTAAATGATGCCTTTGAAAGTGTCTCACAGGGATACAGTCCTCTCACGAGAACTAACTATGCAGGCTTATGAGGACACCATCATCTACCTGCTTAACCGTGTCTACACCCACCTGGACCAGCCAGTAAGCACTGCGAGGGTCATAATTTTTTACTTTTCCAGTGCATTCAATAACCATCAGTCTGACTCTCCGTGATGAGAAGCTGACAGCAATGTAGGTGGATGCCTCTCATGTGTCCTGGATTGTGGAATACCTGACCTGAAGACCACATTATGTGCACCTGCATGTTGGACACGGTGGTCAGCAATACCAGAGCACCACAAGGGACTGCCCTCTCCTGTTTTCTCCCTCTACACAATTGACTTCAGCTACTGTACAGAGACCTGCCATCTCCAGAAGATTTCTGATGACTCTGCTGTAGTTGGCTGTATCATTGGAGGTGATGAGATGGAATATTGCACTGCAGTGGAATTTTTTCACTTTATCACATGCTGTGAGCAGAATCATCTGCAGCTTAATGTGACAAAGACCAAAAAACTGACTGTGGATTTTAGAAAATCAAAAAACACCAGCAGCCCATGTTTCCAACCATGTGGAATTGGTGGAAGATTACACATACCTTGAAGTTCATATTGACAATAAACTGGACTGGGTTAAGAACACTACCACACTTTACAAAAAGGGCCAGAGCCGTCTCTATTTTATGAAGTGGCTAAGGTCATTTAACATTTGCAGGACACTGCTCAGGATGTTTTATGAGTCTGTTGTGGCC
Source organism: Neosilurus hyrtlii (assembly GCA_028564935.1). NCBI lineage: Eukaryota > Metazoa > Chordata > Actinopteri > Siluriformes > Plotosidae > Neosilurus > Neosilurus hyrtlii. The sequence continues at coordinate 4,638 of JAOUQZ010045773.1, read as the reverse complement.
AGCACTATCCACTATGCTGCTGAGGGTTGCAGACGCAAAGAGATTGAACAAACTGATCCGCAAGGCCCGTAACATTGTTGGGACAGAACTGAACTCTCTGTCGGTAGTGTCGGAGAGGCGAATGTTGGCCAAAATAAAGACAATATTGAACAATACCTCAAACCCGCTTCACAACTTGTTGGTCAATCACAGGAGCACGTGAGCACAGTGAAAGACTGATACCACCTAAATGCTCCACTGAGCAACACAGGAAATCATGCCTACCAGTTTCCATTAAACTGTACAACTTCACCATATACCAACAACATCCACTGTTATTGTTGGGTAATTTGAAAAATTCTGTATTCGTTCCTCTCTCTCTGCGTTCCCCTCCTCTCCTTTCTAGTCTCTGGATCCAGGAGCGGCTTGGAGCAAAAGAACAATCACACGACAGAGATGCAAATGTTCATTTATTACAAGTCATCTGAAATAGGCATGGGTGCAAGTCTCTTTTATAAATCAGGATAGCGAGGAAGCCTTGGATCAGTCAAAACTGCTCCACTAACAGACACAGAAAACAATCCCGTATCTGGGATATGACAAACAAAAAGGTAAACAAAGGACAGGTTGCCATCTATAACATTGGTAGACTTAACAGTTGCATGACTCAAGAGAGAATAACAGAAAAAGAGAATAACAGTAAAACAGAATAACAGCGCCGCACAAAGACTTGTCTATCAACTATGTCAAGAACATCGAGAATTGCACGTACAAAACAGGAAAACAACAAGGACATTCACTCAAGACACAGAAACAGCCTTTAATCAATCTAGGTCATAAGATGCATAAATTCGTCCACTAAATACTCATTAATAATGTCAAACTAAATAACTGGTCTTATAAACCCATATTAATATAATTCCCTTCAGTCCGCCATTGAATACCCTAAAAACATGTGTATTCACTAGGCCAGGGAAAATATTCTGGCGCAGGGCGATGAGGCATCGGTTGGAACCCCTGAAATACACGATGTATCATATTAGTGATGCATGCTTATATACAAGGAAGACACATACATTTACAAATAAGTAAAAATAAAAAAGTACACATGGACACGTATGGGGTCCATGCTCCAAAAAGAGAAGTCCACCACCCTTTGCCAAACCATAAGTTATCCACCATCGGTGGGGATTGAGTATGCGCTCTCATGTGCACGACATTGTCCAAGTTTTTTGGGATGTAAAAACAGCATGATTGGCCAAGCATTCTACAAACCCCCCCTTTTTCCACTGTCAATATATCTAAAACGATTTTGCAAAACAATTCTACGGAGAATAGAATTCTTCATTTCATCATTGAAAGGCCAATCGCTTTTTCTGTGTCATTCCCAAGATTCAAAACAGCATAGGCAAGTCCATTAATCTTATTCAGGGCAGCTGTGGTGCCCCCTCTCAAAAATAAAGACCCGCCCAGAGCACCAACAGGTGAAGTCCAAGGGGACGAAAGGGTGTACCCATTATACTGAGGGGAACGTTGAATCCCCCGGGTGAGTGTTTTCTGTGGCTGTAGTCAGTAGTGGTAGAATTACCTGCAAAATAAACTGTCGTCCCTGTGGAGAAAAGGGCCGGATAACAGCATCTGTGCCATTTACCGTACGGGAGATAATATTAAGCCTCATTCCCACATACCCAAACAAAAGCTCCCCGTCCCTTTAATGTAGAAGGACAGGATAAGACAGAGTTCCCTCCCATGGAGCCATTGGTGCAGGAAGAGGCATTAACAAGGAAATACTTATGGTCACAATGGCTGATCCCAACGTTGGAACCCATAGAGGCATTTATTTGACAGATGCACAAAGGCGCGCTCTCTGGCTTTATGCGAAAAGAGAAGTCAGTTGTGTGAAATTCGCTGGACGCACAATCTTGTGGTTTTTTCCCCAAGAGAGAAAGCATACTAGGAGGAACGGTACAATTTGGGGCAGTAGAAGCGAAGTGAACCGTAATAGCTTGAACATCAAAAAGTTGTTCCAACTGCAGACACATCCAACAGGACGTATTAACCTGCAGTTTGGATTTTTGTAATAATACCATAGAACATGCCCCCATCACAAGTTCCCATCACATAAAATTTCAGCCTTGCGAATGCGCAGGACAGAATCAGACACATTAACTGGTAATATGGCGCTCAATAGCGAGGTGGTGTCAGTACCTGCAATCCCTACTGGGGGTACTAACTTAACAACAGCGTCTACTACCAAAGAATTATTTTGGTGTGAAACAGGTTTGTTTTTTACCTTAATAGTGAAAGGTGGGGAATAAGCACTAATGGTGGTCGTTAGATGGTGGCCACACCAATATACCCCAGCATCTTGTTTCGTCACGTTGAAAATGTGAATTCTATGTTCACCTCGTGTTGGAAAAATACATGCGGTTGTACCCTTTGTAATGTTCCACCTGTTTTGCTCCGTGCCCCATCCCCAAGAGAGTGGTGCATATACTTTCACATCAGCCCATTTACATGGATCTTTACAAACAAATGGATAAAAATCAGGTGGAGAACAATCAAAGTCAAAAACACAACAGGTGAAAGTACAGTTGTCTCCTTCGAAACAGGTGTGCAGGATGCTGATGTAAGTGATGCTGAAGGCTTGAGCGGGTAACCCAGCTCCAAGCATCAGGATACTTAACAGGAGAAAGATGGTAGCCATACTGGTCACTGGCTAATTTTACCTCCTCTGCTGAGAAGCCGTTGACGTTCCGTTCCTTAGAGCTTAGATGTGCAGGTACTACAACGGCGAGGATGTCCAAACAGCTTGCAGAATAGGGTAACTGCTGGGACTCGAGGTGGTGGTTTATAGGAGCTCCAGGAAGGCTTCCCAATCACACATCTAAGGAGCTCCTGAGGAGAGCTCATTAAATAGGATAGTCACTTAAGTCCTGAAAAACAAGAAAACATAGTAATAGACAAGATATTCAAACATGTGATGAAGATAGGGCGCCTTTTGGGTATTTCTTCAGTCTGGTTGTGTGATTCCACTGTAAAAAAAGATCAGTTAAAACAGCAGTACGTGTGATCGCGACTATCTCTGCTGGACCCTCATATTTGCACTCACCCAATTTCCTGGGCTTTAAGGATTTCACCAGGACAATGTCACCCACTTGAAAGGGGTGTGTGTGTTTTTTTTGAGATGGCTGGAGCCACCTTGGTCATGCATTCATAAGTTTTTGACAAAGCATCAATTAGGGCAGCAGAGTATTCAGCGATATGCACGTCTAGGTCTGGTGCCAACTGCAGGTTTTCCCTTCCTCCAGGGGTCTGGGAATGGTCACCCAAAAATAATTTCATGTGGTGAGAGGTGGATGTCTTTTTTAGGTGTCATTTTAAGTTCAGCCAGAACAGCGGGCAAGAGATCAACCCAGTTCTTACTCCCTGTTGTTTGCATGGCCTTTGTCAATTTTTCTTTCAAAGTTCTGTTCATCCTTTCCACAATTTCAGAGGATTGTGGATGGTAAGGAATGTGAAAATGCCAGTTCAACGATAGATACTTGCACAAATCTTGGGTCACCTTAGAGGTGAATGGGGTACCTTTGTCTGAGTCAATGGCATGCGGTACGCCGTATCTAGGAATAATCTCCTTGGCGAGTACTCGGGTACTTTGGCGTTTTCCCTACTACATGGAAAGGCCTCCACCCATCGAGAGAATTTGTCTACCAGCACCAAAAGATATTTAAAGGTGTCACATGTGGGCATATGTGTGAAATTGACCTGCCATTCCAGGAATGGGGCGGTTGGTATTGGTAGAGTTTTATGTTTCGCTGTAGCTTTTGTGACATTGTTTTGAGCACATATTAGACATCTAGACAATAGTGAGTTTATCCCTTGCCGCAAATTAGCAATACAAAAAAGTTTTCACATATCTTTGACATAACTCCCCGTCTACCAGGTACGGTAAACAATGTGATGGGAGACAGAGGCGCTGATTATTATCATACCACAAACCATCAGGACCTACTATAGACGAGAGAGACTGCCAGTACGCAGTGTCAGAAGGTGTGGCGGACCCTTGAATGGAATGCAGGTCAAGATCTGGGATGAGAGCACTAACCATATAGGAAACATCAGATGGCAAAGGCTGGCCCTGTGAAGGAAAGCAAGAAAGTTACCCTTAACCTCTGGGGAGTCCCCAGACAAGTGCATCTTTGTCTTAATGATCGCAAGCGTACGAGGAACATAGCATGCATCAATGAGGTCCTGCACTAATGATGAGTGAGAAATAGGCTTACCCTCGGCGGAGCAAAAACCCCTAGACTGCCAAATACGCCCGAAATCATGGGCAACGCCAAATGCATAGCGTGAATCAGTGTAAATTGAAACATCCTTACCCTTTGATAAAACACAAGCCTGTGTGAGTGCAAATAGTTCAGTAGCCTGGGCTGAAGAGAAAGGCAGGGCAAAAGATTCAACAACAGTGCCCGGAAGCGCACACACAGGGTACCCACAGAAGAAAGAGCCATCACAGGGCTTAGAACAAGAACATCACTCCCCTCCAGCAGACTGGAGGACACATCGGGGCGGATACTCGTGGAGTGTACAATCTCAGCCAAACAATCGTGAGCCGTGTCAGGGAGAGTGTCATCTTGTACATTAATTAGGCGAGCT
>JAOUQZ010045772.1:0-10073 GCA_028564935.1 Neosilurus hyrtlii | reverse complement strand
TATCTCTTTAAAAAAAATAATAAAAAAAACACACACACATATATACACACACACACATACATATATACATACATATTTTTTTAAATTATCTTTATAAGGCTAAGATAAACCATGAGTATTTACATGACCACTGGTCTATGTAATCAACTATTTGCACTGATTTGATGTTTGTTCCTGCTCAACTTTTAATTAATTACACACACCACTCTGCTTTTTTTGAATCCACACCACTCAGCTTTTTGTAGTTAAAACAGACTTTGATACTTGCTGTCATCCTCATTTCACACTTAATCCCCTAACGTTTATCTCCCTGCTGTCAACACTGTAACAGTAGCCATGACTAATAATATCTTAGGGGAAAGTCCAAGCTCATCTCCTGCTTAAAAATGAGCAGACTTAATTAATTCCCCAACTGGATTGAGAAGTGTACTTAACAGTCAGTCAGGGCTGGAGATTAAATGAGTCACATTATTTCACCTGCATCCCAACAGAGCCTTATTCATTTAACCACTGGTATAAAGCCCTTATTGAGCCTTGTCCATTTAACCTCTGGTTTTAAGCCCTTCCTCATGAACTCACCAAGCCATCTAACAGTTGTATGCTTGGCATCGCCTCACAGTTTTTGGAGCCTGGCCTGCATTATCGTTTGCTAGCAAAACAATGCAGTAGATTCAATTAAAAAAAGCTTTGTCATTCTCCAACAATACTAAGAACTGTGCAATGAGGATGTGCAACTGCGATGAGCAGACAGTAAAGTGACTTGAGAAAGGAGAACAGTGTACAACAAGGTGGTTCGTAATGGTATATACACATGCATTCATTGTGATAATACCAATACACTGTACACGTATTAATAATATATAACATATGTAAGATATACACACACAAGCAGTATACATATATCGATATATACAATAAATATACAGTGTGCATATTGGCGTACACACTAGAGGCAGCATGCTGTACCTGTGCATGTGGGTGTTCAGAGCTCTGGCAGTCTGGGGAAAGAAGCTGTTACAGAACCTGATGGTGTGATTTCAAACGCTCCAGAACCTCTTTCCTGATGGAAGGAGGTCGAACAGTCCATGAGAGGGGTGTGGATAGTATTTTAATTCAAGCTAGATTGTTTACACCAAAGTGTAAGAGCCAGCAGATTGGTTCAGGAAGCATGAAGAATTATTTTCTCATAATGTTCAAAAAAATGTTGTGATGATGCTTAAGTGCCAGTGTGCTGTAATAAAAGCTAAAAAGCCTCCCAAAAAATATTACAGATTACAGCACATTACTATATTTAGATATACTATTAAATGCAACAGTAGGCATTGTTCCACAGTACTGACTTTATTGATTTAAAAAAAATAAAAATAAAATAAAAATACAGATTATTGCCCTCTCCCAGCAGTCATGTTATTCATCAGATACCTTCATTTCATTGTGCTGAGTGCATCTTTTCCCTGGAAGCAGCCATCTTTAGTTCTAAGCTGACTCTGAGAATGATCACTCTTACATCAACCACTTCAGAACAGCACAGTATACTAAACAACAAGCACTTCAACCATGTGGTATCAGACATCTTGCATCACAACCAGGAGGTGTAAAAATACCCAGGACAAAGTGCCCCATCCCTTAAACACAAGACCTGCTGATCTATTTGCCAATTCCAATGGATAAATCAACACTTGGGCTGTGACAAAAAATGGCTCCTGGCCAAAAAAGCTACAGTTCACTCAGTCTTTTTATACAACTCTTCTACAGTTAGAAAACTAGTTACACTTGTAAGTGTCAGCAAAATATACTTGTAAATTTTTAACATATGATAAGAAACGTAGTGGTACGTGGTAAAAAAAATTACCAAAAAGACACCATTAGCGATGTCCTATTAATCACCATTTTCCTAGTTGATTCCATAAGTACTGTCCGGTCAGTACTTATGGAGTGTGACACTTCCAAGTAAATGTCCCTCATTTTTACAATAAGCAAAAAAAAAATAAAAAATTAAAGAAATTACAATCACCCTTACATGGCATTCTGATCTAGTGTAAAGACCACTGTTTTTGAAAATATTAATATGCTGTTGTAAGGAGTGTGACGCAAATGACAATACATGTGTAAAAATATATGATTTTAATGAAAAACTAGCTAATACACATTATTTTGGCTCTATAGGATATGTAATATTACAAGTTGGCAATGAATTACATGCCAAATTGTGATTATTAGTTTTGAATTATTGCCAGTATCGCTGTGAGTGGATTTTGGGGAAGATTGTTGGCCTTTCTGAAACAAACAAACAAACAAATAAATCCCTGATTTTTCAAGAACACAAGCCAAATGTGGTTGACTTGTATTTTTCAACACATTCAGACATCACACAATGCAACTATGTAAATAACTATATAAAAATAATACCTTTCAGTTGTGGCCCCCCATGTCACGTTTTGGAGGCATTTTGGTTGTGTAAGTTTGGCCACTTGGGTTGTGTAAGTTTGTTTGTTGCTTATATCAGATATTTTCCATTAAGTCCTTTCTCTTCCTCGGACTTGTAATCCAAGCTATGCTGTTGTCATATCATGTTTACAGGATCTCTGTTCCATGTTGCGCAATGACTTTGCGATACCATGCAAGGCCAGTAAAAGGTCATGAATGTTTCCTAGATTCTGGATACTCCCCAAATACCCCCCAATGCATGGCCATCCTGCTCAGGGGCCAGCTGTTTCCTAAACTTGGAGCAGGAAATGTGTTGTCTCCTTTGAACAGCTATATGGAAAAAAACAGTAATGCATACAACCGAAGTGGCAGTCACAATGCTGGTAGTGCTAAACATGTCAGCCATTTTAAAGGCCTATACCAGATAGATATTTCTTACACAGAGACATGTATGAAAGCATTGCGATGAAGCCAAATGAAGAGTGCTAAAGTGGATATGAATGCTTGGGCTTAAGTCTGATAACGAGAGCCTGTGAGAATCACCTTTCACGTGTGAGAACAGGGTAAAATGAGAAAGTCAGGCATGAATTAGCTTGCACAGTCTGCCATGCCCATCCCCAAGAGAAAGAGTAGAGCCTGAAAAACTGGCTCAGCTACCAGCAGTAAATGTAGGCAACATGTCAATTGAAAATACCTCCATTTCCATTTTGACATCGATCTTTGTGTACACTGTGTCAAATAAATTGTCTCTTCTGTATCAATGATTCCCACTTTCTCCAGCCTAGAATGACATGAGAGTGCAGAACATTCTTAGAGGGCTTAGACATTTCTGTATGGAGTTTACATGTTCTCTCCATGTTTGTGTGACTTTCCTCCCACAGTCCAAAGACATTCTAATTGGCTGTTCCAAATTGGCAGCAATTGACCAAGAGGTGCCCTGCCAAAGAGTCTGACAAAGTTCTTCAGGGTGTACCCTGCCTTTACCCAGGGTCAGCTGAGATAGGCACAGCCTCCCTACGACCCTAGAAGGATTAAGCCTTTCGGCAAATGAGTGAGTGATGAGAACACATGAAACAAATATGGATGATCCGATTTGAGATTTACTGGCATTGTTTAGGACATCTTTTGTTTTTATGACTGGACATTGTTCTCTATATTGCACTAAATATGGTAATATCATATAAACCAACCTATGCCTTCCTTCTGTTATGCATCAACTGTTATTTTCTGAGCATCATGTAACCAAGTACTACTTTACTATTACTGTACAGAGATGTGTCACTGCTGAAGAGGCCTAAGAGTTGGGTTCACTGGAAAGTTTATCAGATTAGTAGATAACACCCTGAAGACAGTGACTAGTGTGGAGTGCGTTAAAGGTAAGCGCATATCCCTGCGGCACTTCTGTGTTAGATATAAGAAGGTAGATCACATGCCTTCTGTCCGCTAGGATATTACTAATGCAACAGGGTAATGCTCAGCTGACAAAGTTTGATATGGATGCATTTTGGGACTAGAGAGGAGCCTAAACTCTCCACAGACAGAGCAGAAACTCGGGTTGATTCCGGAAACAATAGCATGTCATAAAAATGATGGCAAGAAACATGAGGCACTGCATGTCAGGACTACTGATGTTAGGGTCACTGACTGCTATACACTCTGAAGCTTTCTGAAGCTGAATGATGCAGTGACTCGAAATGCCACACAAGATTCCAGCCCAGCCTGCAGCTTTTGTTGGCTTTGAGCTTTTCTCGCTGCTTAATTATGAGGAGTGCTGGCTGACAATAGGTCCTGTTGAAGCCAGGAACTTCAGCAAATATTTCATAAATAGAGGTGAAAGTGCAAGGGGGGGTGAAGAGGGGTTAAGTTTTTTGTGTTTTAAGCTTGTAAGCACCTTCGGGGGATGGGGTTCCGTAGTCCGTTTTGTGAACCGGTGACTACGTATACATTCACAGATAAGTCAAGCTATGGTTATGGATAAACGGATTACTGTTCTCATCCCAATACAGCACAACATAGAAATGTATTCCGTAGCCAAAGAATCCGACTCTGTAAGACTCTGCTTAATGATGTGCCCCCTTTCAGCTTGTTAATATTGGGGTTTTTCCGCTTAACCTATTAAAAATCACAGACCAAAATAATTGATAACCGTGTCAAAATTGGTACCGTGTCAAGCTGTGAACTGTAGAGATTTACAGCTTTGTACATTTTATATGCTTTACTTTAAAACAAACATTAATCATGTAAAATATTTTTTTTTTAAATTCAGCTGATTCCAGAAGCTATGCAGCTTACTAAAGTCATATGCACATTCAAAATGCAAAAGGAGTGATGTCATTAGAGAAGGCAAGTAGTAAGGAAGGCTTGATGCAAGTCAAAACAGCATTTTAATAAGCTGACATTTGGGAACACTTCTTGGGTTTATGGGAGTGTTGAAAGGAGAAAAAAAAAAAAGGGCTTGATAAGAATGTTGCAATTTGCAAGAAGTGTCATGCCAAGATAAAATACTTTGGCAACACGACCAATGAGACATTGCATCACTATGTCACTAAGAGTACTACAATAAATCATAAAATATACCGATCTGAGCCCTGACTCATTGGTAGAAAACAAAATAAGTTCTCTCTCAGCTATACCAATGTGCACACAGACAGCTTCAGTTGCACTGTTGTGAAGAGAATCAGAAAATATTTGATACATACTATGTATAATCAAATAGCAACCCCCTGAATCGCAAGGCAAGCAAGGATTCTCATCGCACTACAAACTGCAGGTTAAAAATCTTCTCAGCAGAAACAGCGGTTCAGTATCACTGACAAATTTCATCTATTTTATCTTCTATGTAGCTTTTTTCTGTATGTGGGCAGCATACGCCTTGTTAAATGGTCTGTACTGCTACAAAAAGCAGAAGGAAGGAAATGGTATCGCCCTTTAATGTTGCAACAAATGTGATAATTCTAAAATAATTCTGTTTAAAGCAATTTATCTAATCGGATTTGGTGGGATTTTAAACATTCACGGTTAAAATTGCAGGAATTGATATGACCCAATATCAAGAATGTAGCACCAGGATGTTTCATCTCAGTGTCTGATACCTGATCTGCCAGGATACATAGTGGATTGTACTTCAGGGGAATAAATCACACGAGTGAAAATGACAGAAGAAAACTTGCTGGCAACACAGTTAATGCATAACAAGAAACCTGACAAAGGGTTAGTCTTGTTTAATGTAAAAAGATTCCATTGCAAATTTAAAACCGCTCTCCTCTAGCCACAGTCGCACCACTCCTTCATAAGTAACTCATTAAAGGAGATGAAATAACGAGACAGCTGCCTGCAGTACAGATTCTCTCCCTTGTTGAGAGATTTTGCAGTGCTTTCCACTGGCTGCAAGACGTCTATGAGGACAGCACACAAAAATCCCAATATGAAACTAGCAGGCATAATTGTTTGAATAATTTTAAACAATTTCCCCACTCACCCACTTCAGCAACGTAGAAATTAAATTTAGAATGCAACTACAGAATGTGTGTGCGTACAGTTAGTATATCATACACAGTTTGATCGTCTGTTAGTTTTGGATAACCGTTGTATAGGTTAGTCAGAGGTGATTTGGGTTGATTCATTGGGGCTGGATGTCCACATCAAAAAGAGAAAATAAGACTGCAAAGGTTCTCAGACAGAGACACACAAGGAAATATCAATCTCATGACAGAATTACCTAATACTTCATGTAATCGAGTCCACATGTGCAGATATAGCATTAAGCCAAGTTATGGGGTTCACTGTATGAGCCGGCGGGGGAGGTCACATTCTGTGTTGGATATTACCGAACAAAAATCTTACGTCCTGCAAGCCCTTCCCGGACCGTCCCACCTCTTGGCAAGCACGCTTGCTGGTGTTGCATAACACATCTCAAATACTGATCAGCCAAACCTCGCATAAATAAAATTAACACTTGCCAGACACATTTGGGAAATTTGAAGCAGAAAATGTCCACCTTGTTTGACTTTATGCAGCAAATTTAAACAGGACCATCAATTGAGTAAAGGATAAAACTTAAAATTGTGATGAGAAAAAGCAAACAAACAAATAAAATAAATAAATAGGCTTTTTTTTTTTTTTTAAAGGGAAGGGGGGGGGCTTACTTGCTTTCTGTCAATAATGCCCTGAGTGAATGTTGCAGAGGCTATAATTATATTCATGTTCTCAGGAAAGAGAAAGTTGTGAATACATCCGTTAAAGCAATTTATCTAATCGGATTTGGTGGGATTTTAAACATTCACGGTTAAAATTGCAGGAATTGATGTGACCCAATATCAATAATGGGGCACCAGGATGTTTCATCTCAGTGTCTGATACCTGATCTGCCAAGATACATATTGTGTATTGTACTTCAGGGGAAATAACACATCTCAAATAACAATCAGCCAACCTTGCATAAATAAAATTTCAACACTTGCCAGACACATTTGGGAAATTTGAATCAGAAAATGTCCATCTTGTTTGACTTTATGCAGCAAATTTAAAATGGACCATCAACTGAGTAAAGGATAAAACTTCAAATTGTGATGAGAAAAAGCAATAAACAAACAAACTAAAAACAACAACATGGCTTGCTTTCTGTCAATAATTCCCTGAGTGAATGTTGCAGAGGCTATAATTATATTCCTGTTCTCAGAAAAGAGAAAGTTTTGAATACACCCGTTGCAATAAACAGTATTGTGCCAGTGTCAAACAATATTGTGTATTGATGAAAAACTGCTGATCAGCTAGCACAAATGAGTGATGCTGGCACATAACAGAGACTTTCTGCTACATCCAAGGCCATTTTACTGGATTTTGGGTTTGACCTCATTCAAACCCAGTGAAACACTTGAATGCTCAGGTAAACATTTACACATGCAAGGTTTCATAAACAAAATGGTGCTGATTATTATTTTTTCCATTCTTGATGTGTAAAGAGTAATAAAAACAAAACATTTAATGACTTGTGTGGTTTTGAGCATATATTTAAACTTTGTTTGTTGGGGATATAATTCTGCATTCACCCTCAGGATCTGTCTTTAAATAAAAAAGGATAAAATTCCAGTAAATGAATTTTCACCCTATAGACACCTGAAAGATACAAGACAAACAATACTGCACCTGCATGAACAACAAAAAGACCATTGTTAGGAATGCCTTGGCTATTTTGAACATCTACATTGACATAGTATGGTTGCATAAACAAACTGATGCTCTTGCTGACGCTAGATATTTGATTAAAATGCAAATTAACTAAAAATTCACATATTTATAACAGTCATGGTTACAGTCAGACAAATACCTCCCTCCCTCCCAGCTAAAGACGGAAAAGATGTTATTTGTTTATGTAGATCTGACCCTCATAGACATGCACAATGTTCAGTCTATTTATAATTCTTGGCACTTAAAGGAATTATTTTATTAAATATCCTTCCTGATCTTTAGACTGAAAATGAAAACTAAAACTGTACTGTTACTAAGTCCATTCTCTAAGAGCTGTACTCCACTTTGCCAACAAAAATAAATAAATAAATAAATGAAAACTTTCACAAATGTTTCTGCACTAGTTAGACCATAAGAATGACCACATGGTATATCAACAAGTGGTTATAAACTTAAACATAATTTTATTAATCAATAGATATGAATGTTACCATGGAGATTGTATCATTAATAAAAAATAAGGGCAAATTTCTGGAGTGGATTCACAGAACTGTGTGGACAACAACCACACACGATCGGACCGCTCATCTCAAGCAACTGCTGAATGAACAAGGTGACTGGAAAAGTGCACCCATTGCAATGGATGTCTTGTCACAAAAACAGTACTTTTGGTGTTTCAGCTACTCGCAAGCATTTAAGCTGAGTTTAATGAAATCCTCTAAACCATTTGGAACTAGAGTTTATACATCGGTAGGTAGAGTAAATGAAGCCATGATGAACTCTAAGTTCAGTTACTCCTGAAATAGTGATCAGAAGACACCTCACTGTGGCCACTGAGAGTACTGCACAATAATGAGCTTTCTGCAGTAAATGTTGAGATGCAAGAACTCTTTTTTTAAAAATAAGGCACTTAACCAGTGTGAATGTTTACTTAATACCCTTTCACCTGTACAAGTTACCTTCGATGCATGACTACAGATTACAGCACCTTTTTTTAATAAAATGAAGAATTATTGTTACAATTATTTTCATGTTAACCATAGCCTGCAGACAAAAAAGTCCTTGTCTAGTTACGTTATACATTTGAAAGTAGTTAAACAAGTCATAAGGTTCTTTTATTATAGTATATAGAAACAGCATCCCTACTACCTGCTGAGTTATGCTAACTTCTTCCATAGCCGGTACAGACTATGAGGGAAGGTGTAGAAACTATGCACTTGCTTAATAAATGTAAACATCTGCAATGCATATACTAGAGCCATCAGGTCCGGCGGCAGTAACTGTAACGTACATGTGGTAGTTGTTTTTCCATTTACATTTTTACCTTCTCTAAATCTATGCTCTGTAATTTTCAGCATAACCACATTTTCTGTGAAGGAAAGCCACTGCCTGTCTGTTCTCAGGGATACTTCCCGATTTATATGCATTTCAGTGGAAGTACGCAGAACACTAATGCTAACTGACCACCAGAAGGCGTATACAATTGTCTACCATGAAGTCATTCTAGCTAGTGAGGCCGAGGCTGCTGAAAGTTTAACAGTTCACATTGTACTGTAATAATTGTTAATCCTGAGCATCTTTATACAATGCAATGTTGAGTGAATCTAGCAAAAACCTAAAAGCACTAAAAGTTTGCATTTTTATACTTCGCACGAGCACTTTTCCACTAGGAATGTGAATCTAACAACAACAACAACAACAACTCACGATTCAATTCGATTCCGATTTTTGGGGTGACGATTCAATTCAAACCAATTTTTGATTCATAACCATTACAAACAAAGGAAGCCAATTTCACGAGTAACTACATTCTTCTATAAGCTAGGAACAACTCTTCTATAAGAAAGAAAGAAATTATATTACTAGATAACTGGTTTTGTAGGTTTACTTATCCGCTTGGCTCGCTCAGAGTCGGTTGTGAGTTTAGTGAAGTGATGGAGTGTGTGTTGGTCAGGAGTTGGTCGTGCCTGCTGCTCCGTTTCTTTTATCTCTGGGTGATGGTGTAAGATGTGCGCTCGGGGATTTGAAGTGCTCGCGAAATACTTTTATTTTGCACACCTCATGTCATATCAAGCTCCTTCTTACCTGGAAAATTGTAAAATCCGAAGTGCACCCAAACATTTGCCTTCAGTGAAGATGGCGCTGGCTGCATTTATTTTCCCTCATCCATGTCAAACCTAGGCTAAAATTTAGTTCTGCACCTGCCACTCAATGGAACAATTCACGACGGAGGCTGTGTCTGGACAAACGGTACGCGCTGTGAGTAAGGATGGAAAAATGTGTTTTTAAACATTGATTCTTGAAAATTTGGATCGACTCAGAAAGCTAATACCGTGTTTCCCCGATAATAAGACGCTGTCTTTTTTTTTTTTTTTTCGGTTCAAAAAAACACCATAGGGCTTATTTTCGGGGTAGGTTTTATTTTAATTAACATTAACAGCAATTTCAATAAACAGGTA
>JAOUQZ010045771.1:0-10074 GCA_028564935.1 Neosilurus hyrtlii | reverse complement strand
AATGTAGTATTAGATAAAACTGAATTCATGATGTGAGGAAACCTGGTGATGGGGTGGGGCCATGATGACAGGCAGGGGATGGTGGACAAAGTTTAGACTTAACAAAGAGGAATTTTAAAACAGGACTAAGACACAAACAGATATGATGTAAATGAGTTCACCTTCAGGAAATCAATTTATGAAAGCACAGCGGTGGAGAGGGAACTGAGAGAGGAATTTTGATAAATTTCAAACTAAAACTGCACCTCATTTATCTACTATTTTGAACACTATCAACTTCGACCTTAAAACTGCAGGATCTCTGTTCAGTAATTAATCTATGTATGATTTCATATACATGCCCAGATTAGGCCAATAGGTCTAATTAGGGCACATCAAATTTGCTAATTAACATTCAAACACACCTTCACCTCCCTTGCATCTCTCTTTCGTTTTTTTGACCTTCTAACACTGTCATGTTCCTCTACAGCCCTAATCTGAATAACACTTACCATTGCACATGCCCTTGTTATAAAAATACATTAATTATTATTTATGCAAAATTCTCCCTTGAATGCAATATGCATAATTTCTTGTATTAATCATTTAAAAATATAGTTTATTTTTTTTGGTTATCCTTTTCACAAACTTTGATAAACAAAACATAATAAAGGTAGTCACCTTTGAGTAGAGTCATGCAGGAGCTTAATTGTTGGATTAAATACATTTGTGTAAATTTGTAAATTTGTGCTCTGTTTAATTCCACATGCTTAACGGTTTTTAATCAAATTAGATATTTTCATACTTTGTCACACTCTTGAAATACTATTGTAAAAATTAAATGTAATAATAAAAAATGTAAACAGAATGAGAAAGAAATGATCATTAGCATACCTCAACTAAACACAGTTGTTTTTGAGCTTAACATGTCATTTTTTTTGTTTAAAAAAATGGTCCAAAAAGAGCACTCTCACTCTCACCTGCTGCCAGAGAGATGCATGAAATAACATTTATCATGATGATCAATCACACAGATATTCATATCAATAATTTCCATCCCTTGGTGTATTAATAAAATCTTTGAAAAAAAGATCACTGTCAAGAAATGATATGATATATATTTGATTATTTGAAAATGTTTTAAAGTATTTTCAATGAAAGTATGTACGTATGTTTAAATAAATACAAAAAATAATAAATAATGATGTCCTTTCAGTAAGCAATGGCATTGTTTCTAGTAAAGTACCTGTTCTCTCCAAATATCTTTGGACAGAAGAGATTCAGTCAAGTTTGAAATTTTAACCTGAGTCACTAGAATCAAACACATTAAGATAGTTTCTCTCTCTCTCTCTCTCTCTCTCTCTCTCTCTCTCTCTCTCTCTCTCTCTCTCTCTTTAAAGCCATCTGTTCCTCCATGAACCTCTTGCCTCATCTACCAGTAGATCATGCTGCTTTCAATCCATAGCAAATATCCTTCCATATTTCACTAATTGCCCCAGCACACACATGCAAACACATTACACATGCTCAACACACGCACACACACACACACACACACACACACACACACACACACACACACACACACTTGCTGTCACACAGATGCTCTTCAGTCCTGGTGACTACATTATTTTCTATTTTAATTTCCAGTTAAACAAATGACACACAGCCCAAGCAGAAGTTATCATCTTATTTAAAACTTTCAGTATATTTACCTGATGTTAGAAATATATATTGAAATATAAATAAATATAAATATTAAATTTTTTTCAGACTAGAACTGGACTGTTAAAATACATGTAAACATTAGACTATATGCAGTCCATGTTAGTTCCCCTGAAATTGTACTAAATCACCTTTCTCAAAGTAAGACTCAGCACCTTGCGCATGCTCCTCCATACTGGCTGCAGGCTTTGACCCGCAAAAAGAAAAACAGGAAATTAAAGTAAACAAAGTGAGGTGTTGTGTCAAGACCTGTTCATTTTTGTACTAATAATGAGACAGTGATCATGGTGTGCCAGCTGAAAGAGTTAAATATTTTGAACTACATAGACAGTATGAAAACACTGAAGATCTGTTAAAAAAAGTGCTTCAACAGAAGAATGACACTGGATTAAAAAGGTACACTAGCAAATCCCTGTTTGATGGAAGCTCTGTAAACAGACCAACACAAGTGTGTGTGTGTGTGTGTGTGTGTGTGTGTGTGTGTGTGTGTGTGTGTGTGTGTGTGTGTGTGTGGCAGCAGTTACTGGCACTTACTGATGATGTATGACTGAATTCATTTATGAATTTGAAAGATTTTCACAATTTTGTTGCTATTTCTTCATCAGAAACATGACAGTTGATCTACACTGAATTGTATTAAGCTACCTTGTGTGTAGTTTTCGCCCAACTCTGTGTGTTCTAATTAATCCACAATGAACCACCCGACTGGAAAGTAATGTGAGGGTTGTTGAGAGGGCTTTGCTGCACCAGATGAAGGAGTATTGAAGTGGCAGCAGGGAGAATGTGTCATCGCCATGTGGCCTCAGGAGCCCTCAAAGCCTGTGGTCTTTTTCCTCACACTGGCCAGTGCTCCTCTGAACTCTCACCAGCAACAAATGTCACATTGCCTGTCCACGGTCCTGCTCCAGAGCACCAAGTCATGCACTCAAACAGCCTGGCCAAATGGAGGACTCTGCCAGCCTTGTGGGCTCCAGCCAAATGACTTCATGTTGGATGTACTGTAATAGAGAAAGACACTCATTCATTAAGAAAAATAACATTTATTTTTATGTTCAGACAACAGTAAGCCAGCTTTCACTGAGAAATACTCAAAAACAAAGTTTAAAGGCTTTATGTAGTACAGTTTTATTGTAATTTGGAGTATTATTTTATACACAAGTCAACACGAATACTGAACTACCTACATTTACTAAAACTGAATTTGCACCTCTTGTGAAGACTAATATATTTATTGTATTGTAGAAGCGGGTGGCACAGTGGCATAGTGGTTAGCAGTTCTGGGTTCTGGGTTTGAGTCCCGGGCTTGGGCCTTCCTGTGTGGAGTTTGCATGTTCTCTCTATGCTTGTGGCATTTTTTCCAGGCACTCCAGTTTCCTCCCTCAATCCAAAGACATGTACATTATGCTCACTGGCTGTTTCAAATTGCCCCTAGGTGTGAGTGTGAATGGTTGTGTGTGTTGCCCTGCTATGGTCTGCCAAGCTGTTCAGGGTGTACCCTGCCTTCGTCCAGTGTTGGCTGAGATAGGCACCAACTTCCCTGCTACCCTAACAGAGGACAAATCAGTTTGGCAAATGAATACCGTATGTGCAAACAGTTCTGGAGTTGACTTTTTTTACATATGCTATTCACATATTCACAATTTAAAGCAAAAGGCCCTGTATATTTTGGAAAAGATGACAGTGCTATAGATGCTGTAGTGTTCAGACAGAAGTGCAGATATAGTATGTAAATATATGCAGTATATTATTCCTTGCTCATCCAAACGAGTAATTTAGCAGCCAAGTATGTAATATAATGAATGAGCTTCAGAGGTGCAGATTTGCTTTACTGATGCTGATCTTTGAATGAAGCCCAAGATCAGCACAGTTCAAAACACAGATAGATATCTGAGATGCAAATCCATTAAACTTATTCCAAAATACAGGCCGAGGGCAGCCGCAGAGGATAGAAAGATACATATGACTAAAAACATAAAAAAAACAACTATTGATTAAAGTGAGAATTAAAAAACTAAGAATTGGGAAAATGGAGATGTAAAGAAACCTTGGATACTATAGGATAGAAAGGGCTTAACCTGGAGAAAAATAAACACCTAAACAATTATTATTGCTTGACCTTCTCTATCTAGGTCATTTTCTCAGTATGACATTTCCTGCAATTTAAATCTGAGAAAACAAAATCTCTTGAGATCCAACTGAACTGAACCTGCTGTCATCTGTGGTGCCATCAGTTAGAAATTTCCAGTAGATTCTATTAGATTCTAAGCTAGAAAATAAAAATAAGTCTAATGAATGTATCCAGTTTCTTGCAATATAGTCCTGTATTGTGCTCAGATACAATATGATTATGTATATGCAGTATATCATTTTTCCTTTTATCTGGCTAAATGCTGCCATAACACATCACTAGGTCTGAACTGCCAGCCATCCAGGACGTCTATCCTGGATCTATCCAGGACCTCTATATGGCTCCTGCCATCGGGCAGATGGTAAAGGAGCATCCAGACCCTCACCAGCAGATTCCGGGATAGTTTCTACACGCAAGTCGTCAGGCTACTGAACTGCTGAATTACTGAAATACAGGACAATTTCCACACAACGATTTGCACACTCATTGTACACACTGTACATGTACACACCATTACCTCTGCACTACAGCCACTACAGTATTTTTTAGTTCTCTGTATTTATTCAACTTTTACATATTAGTTTTATATTTTATTTCATTTATTTATATAGTTTTCAATTTTATTTTTATTTTATTTTATATTTGATCTAAATGCTACTATATGTGCAATATTTGTTTCCGTACGTGCAATACTGAGGAGGCTCTGTGTCCAAAAATTTCATTGCCGGTAACGAGGTTCCACTGTTACCTGTGTATGACAATAAAACGTGAAATTTGAAAAATGTTTATTTAAATCATTCTGGTGAGTGTGTGGAAATGTAATTTTCTGAGAACACTAACAGACCCCAACCTGAATATTTGAGTTCAGTTGTTTAACCTTAGTGTGCAGATACTTAAAGTCACATGCAGTAGATTTGACATTTAGAATTAA
Source organism: Neosilurus hyrtlii (assembly GCA_028564935.1). Classification (NCBI taxonomy): domain Eukaryota; kingdom Metazoa; phylum Chordata; class Actinopteri; order Siluriformes; family Plotosidae; genus Neosilurus; species Neosilurus hyrtlii. Next base: position 5,311 of record JAOUQZ010045771.1, on the reverse strand, counting down.
GATAGACGAAAACCTGCCGCCGGAGTCTTCTCTGAGAATCGGTGTAAATTGTTTAAATGCAGAGTGCATAATGCAATGTAATTAAAGTTCCTCGCCATTCAAAATAAGTCTTGTGTGGAAAATAGGCATTTTTTTATTACACCATAAACCTGTCATGGAAGCAGGCTGCAGACGGATGTGGAAGTAGTAAAGGATTTTATTGCATCCACCAAGGCAAACAGTTCCAAAACACTAGGCAGTAATCATAGTCACAAACAGGCAAGGTTCAAGCAAGGCACAAACAGACAAATCAGAGGCAAGGGCAAAGTCAAAAATCCAAAATAAAGATATAAGTCAAAAACCAATAAATCAAGGCTGTGAAGGAAAGGCATGGTAAGGTCTGGAAAAACAATACAGAGCACAACGAGCTGGATGGCAGAGTGACAAAGGGAGTTCATTGCAGGAACTCAGCCCAATCTTTCTGGTTCTTAGAACAGAAGGAATGGTGAAAATATCCTATTTTTTGATTTCCTCTTTCTACTTAACCATTGGATGGAGGGTGATGACCTGAACTATGACTTCTGCCCTTTCCATGAAGCTAGACCATATCTTCTGAATTGAGTCTCTCTATCACTGACAATATCCTCTGGCATACCATTCAGTGATTCATTCATTTCCTAATCCTACTAGGGTTGCGAGAAGGCTGAAGCCTGTCCTAGCCAAATCTGGGACGAAGGCAGAGTATACCCTTAACGGCTCATCAGATCATGGGCCAGCCCATACACATCCATTTACAATCACACCTAGGGGGAATTTGGAACAGCCAATTTTACTAATGTGAATGTCATCGGACTGTGGGAGGAAACTGGACTACCCGGAGGAAAGCTACACAAGCACGGAGAGAACATGCACACAGAAGTCCACACAGAAACGCCCTCACCGAACCCAGGACTTGAACCCAGGACCTATTTGCTGTGAGTTGGATGTACTAACCACTAGGTCACCGTGCCACCCCTCTGGTATACCAAAGTAGTAAAATATGTGGTGGAAGATTCATGGAGCTATTTGAAATGCTGTCAGAAGTGCAGGAAGAGGGATTTGTAGAGTTGTAGAGACTTTGAGAATGGACCTCACATTTTTCAGCTTTGAAAAAGAACGGATTTAGAAGTCAGGGTAGGGCATTCTTAACATGATTAATATGACTAGGACAAAGGCATAGATTAGGAAGTTAATAATATAGGCTGTAATGTTCTTTCTGAGCATGTCTCTTAAAACATCATTGATAAGGCACTGGATTACACATTTTTCACGTGCATGATAGCCCATATGGCATTATGCAGTACTCATAGTGGCCTGAGGTGGTGCTAAAGGCTGCTTTCTACTTGTCCCCTTGTTAAATAGGTTACATGCACTGTTTAGAGCATGGAGAGAACTTTGTCTTAAAAAGCTGTTTAAAGCTGAGGGGCCAAGTGGCGGAGGATAAGAGTATTTCAGTGCGATTTAGTTACCCCTTAATAATCAGTACATGGCATGATATCCCCTCCTGAGATCCAAGCAGGCAATTTGGAGAGACAGACATAATCCTGTTGCAAAGCCTCCTGAATATAGGCTTTCTGTTCATTCAGAGACAAGGGACAGATACCATTTCTGGTCTGTGGTCCACACTTGAGTGGTGAAATATAAGGAATATTTATAAAAACAAACCTTTTAATTGTGTATAAAAGTGTCACCTACATTTTTTTCAGGTTGAGGACAAGCAAGTTGAGACACCTGACTTGGACAGGGTGTGTAAGCAATACCCGGGATATAGCAGTGAAAAGCTGGTTAAAATGGGCATCAAGCCTTCCCAGTCAGTGTTATCTGGACTGCCTGTTCTTCTGTACTGCTACATCCAAAGAAATTGGCAAAAAAGTATTTTGTCATAAGAGGTATGTAAAAGAACCATTGCTGACATTCATTAAGAATAGGCTGCATTGCCGTCAGTGTGTTTCTGCCCTGCGATGGCCTGGCGAGCTGTTCAGGGTGTACTCTGCCCTCGCCCAGAGTCGGCTGAGATTGGCGCCAGCCTCTCCGCGACCCTAAGTAGGATTAAGCCGTTCAGAAAATGAACAATTAAGTATTTTGTCACAGAAGCAGGCTGCAGATAGATGTAAAGTAGGAAAAGGTTTTATTGCTTACATCAAGGAAAACAGTTCCAAAACACTAAGTAGTAGTTTTTTGCTGCATCTTATCACTCCCACTTAGCCCTACCAGTTATCCCCTACGAATCCATTCAGTGCTCCTTTGCTGGGTAAGGTGTCCCATTTCCTAATGAGATTGAAGAATAGTGTCCACTCAGTCCATTGGGCCACCCAATCTCTACATAGCATAATACACAAAGTAGCACAAACACACAAAACACTGGCATTGCGAAAACCTCTTAGCATCTTAGTAAGTTAAACTTGAAGTCAAAAATAAATAAAGTAAAAATGTTCTAACATTTCTAAATAAACCCTGCAAGACCTTAAAGCGAAAGTTACGTATGCAACTACAGAGTTACGTATGCATCCACAATGTCTTCTCCAGCACATCCCAAAGACTTTCTGGATAGCGTCAAGGTCAGGCTCCGGTGCCAGTTCATGTGTGAAAATGATTCCTCATGCTTCCTGAACCACTCTTCTACCTTCTTTGAGTCTCCATTTTATATCCGTGCCATCAAGGAAGAAAAAGTCCATTGGTAGGATAACCTGGTCAGTACATTCAGGTAATTTGCTGACTTTCTTTTTTTGCCATATCATGCTGCTTAACCTCGACCTGAGCAAGTGACACAACAGTGCCATTATACAATGTATTCAGCAGTGAAGGTGGTCGAACAAAATATTAGTGTGCACAATTTTTTGGCATGTATTTAATGTATTAAATAAGGTTGTATTTACCAAAATATAATCAGATCTCTGACTAGCAGGCTAATTTAAAAAGCTATCACCCTGACCAGGAACTTACTAAGGATGGCATTATAAACGCTTTAAAAGCGATATATCTGACCACTTGATGCGTAAACATAAACGTTTTCTTTCTTTCTTTTTTTTTTTTGCTCTCGTAGTACCTAGGCTCAACTAAAAGACCTGTAAACCTTTCTCAATTTGGTGCAGTTTTTATATTTGTACATTATCTATTTAGAATATGTGTTCACTTAGAACAATGTGCTCATAATCAGTTATATTACAAATTAATAGGGAAAGCTATAAAAGCTATGATGTATCCAAGCCAAATTTTAGTGGCATAGAATAAATGATTTTGAATTGAGAAACTTTTAATACATTATTTATAAAAAAAAAAATTACTTTTTGCTGATTATTTACTGCGGTACTGTAGTTCTGACGATGCAACGCCAGTGCGCATGTGCGTGGGAAAACAACATTGACGCAGTGATGGAGGAAGAGGTAGATTTACTCTCTTGTTTACATTACAAAGTCGCATATACTGTATAAGTCATAATTGTGTGAATTTGGGGTAGATTGGAAATTCGGATGTGTAGTTCATAAGAATTGAGCGATACATTATAAAGCTTTTGATATATACAATGAAACATGATACATGTACCAACCATTAAAAATAATGATATTAATCAAAGGAAAAAAGAAACACAATTCCACTAGCAGACAAATAAAGTTGGGATTTGAAAACAGTTCATGAAGATTACAGCAATTAATTCATTTCACCATGTTTCTGAAAAGAACTTGCTGATTTACGATGCTACTATCATATATTCATACCAAATAAAGTCAATGTTTTTGCATAAAAACCTGATTACTCTGGACTGTCAGCAAGCAGGTGAAAAGACACTGAACACACCATGCGAACCCCACAACTTCATAATTAAACATCAAGTTCAGCTCGCCTGTCACTCGATTCCATCTCTCAAAATTCTCTTCAATCAAAATCTTTTTTTTCTATCTCTCTCTCTCTCTCTCTCTGTCTGAATGTTTTTTTTGCTCTTTCCTTTCTGATCCAGTACATTCTCTGGTGCCAGCTGGCCTACCTCACTTACTAATCGTCGCCATCATTGTTGATAGTCTAAAAATAGCGTCACATGACTGATTTTAGGTGGGGTTAATCAGAGGGTTTCTATTTTTTTTTCTTGACTCTGAAATTAAATACGGGATCCATTGTATGTTTAACATCTTTGTTATACTCAATTTTGTAATTAGCTGCAAAGTTTTATCTTTACCTTAAATTGTAATATTTATGAAATAATCTTCCTAACTTTTATTACAAGACTACGTCATATATAGTTTTAAAGCAAATTAATAACATTAGTTTAAATGCTGCAATATCCATAGCACATTATTAAGGTTTGGCCAGTATGGTGGTGTAATGGTTAACACATCCGCCATTCAACAAGAGGGCCATGAGTTCAAGTCCTGGGCTTCGGTTTGGATAAGCTCCCACCTCTTGCGACCTTAATAAATGATAAAGCGGTTCAGAAAATGAGACAAGATGAGAGAGGTCAACAAATCCAAATAACTAAAATATCACAACTCAGCAAAAAAAAAAAAAAAAAAAAAGCGCAAGCACCAGAATATCAATCATAGCTATACCGGCATTGTAAAGTCAAGTTACATCTCTACTAAACTAATTTCTGAGTAAGCTGAATTTTCTCTTTTTTGATGCACTCTATTGCACTCTATTTATGTGCATAGCTCAGAAAGTCAGTTTGGTTTATTAAGGCTCACAATGTGATGATGAATTACATATATACAGTAGGTTGTGTGTAATTCAGACCTACGACTGTGAGACAGTCATTACATTTACATCTGGGTCCAGTATAAAGAGACTAGAAACTGCAATGTTTCCATCACAAAGTCACATGCTCATGTTGATCTCCCTTTTAGTGCCACAACAACATTTTGATCAGCAGGACGACTTAGGATTTCACGAGTATATATATTTTTTTTTCTTTTTCTGGAACCACAATGCCATAAAAGGTCAGTAGACTTATAGCTAAACACACTTATGATTGTATTACGCTAAAAACCTTTCAGATTTTTATGGAATATTCCAATATTAGGTGTGTTTTGGGTTCAGGCAAATATATACGACTCTGTGCTTCAGCAGGCGATTCAACGTGGTAAAGCGTTGAGTGTTGTGAGGCGAAATGCATGTACCTATATAACAAAACAAGTGTAACAGTGACCATATTTATAGGTGCTGAGGAGCTTGGGAAACAATCTCGGACAAGATGCAATGGATGTGCTGGCATTTTGAATCGTGATCTGCTAAGTTAATCTATGACTCTCTCTCTCTCTCTCTCTCTCTCTCTCTCTCTCTCTCTCTCTCTCTCTCTTTCTCT
>JAOUQZ010045770.1:0-10076 GCA_028564935.1 Neosilurus hyrtlii | reverse complement strand
ACAATTATCATTTTTATACAACTGAGGGTTAAGGGCCTTGCTCAAGGGCCCAACAGTGGTGATAGTGGGGATTGAACAGCTGACCTTTGGATCAGTAATTCATCGCTTTAACCACTAAGCCACACTCCATTATTATTATTACTAGATAATAAAAGGTGATCCAGTAGTAATACTACACTCCAGAGCACACCGTTGTATGTTGTGTGTCTTACGAGTACCATTATTGGTCATCCTTACATATATTATTTGTGTGTATGTAGTACCTTTAGGCAATACAGATGCTTATTTTAACATAAATTACCATAAAAAGCACAAAACTGGTCATTTTATCTTGTGACTTACTAGCAGGGGCTGAACTGCTGAAGTTAGCAGTTTTTGCTTGGAAGCTATGTCAACACACTTGGTGGGGTTGACATCTCTTGTGGACACAGTAAGACCTTACATTCTAGTGACTCTGAGGATGAGAATGCTGCCAGGGATGACTGTGAAGATAAATCCAAAATGGTTTATGCAGCTAACGTTTGCCAACTCGGCATTCCTGTTGTCAGTTGGTTTAGAGACAAAAAGAAATGATTTTTGTGATTTCTGCACTTGTTATTTGTGCAGCTCAGCACTGGCCTATAATATCTCTACCAGGCTAGAACAGCCAGTCATAAAGGCAACATGTCTCAGAATATGCCTTAAGTCGTAACATTCGTGCTCACTTTAAAATCGGGCAAGGACAGATGTTGCTGGAAGGGACCTCTGATGTTATATGTGATTGTTTTAAGTAGCTTAAACTTAATTAAACATTAAACATTGAATGAATTAATAAACATTGAATCGAATGAATTAAACATTAATTCACCACGGGTACCGAATAAATAGTTGTGATCGAAATGCTCTTTACACTCCAACAGCAGTCAATAATTTATGAGAAATAAATCTGAAAATAATCTGTCACATGACCACTTAAATCTTGTAAAAAACAAACAAACAAACAAACAAACAAATAAATAAATAATTTAAAATTAAGTAAAATAAATAAAAAGGCTGACCAATCTGGTCAAATGTGTGTAGAGGGGGTATGACTTTGGATGGGCCTCTGAAGGCAGGGGAGGGTTCAGCCAGAGCCCTGAAGAAATGCTAGCTTTTTCAGATTATTAACATCAGCTTTAACCTATGGAGGAGGGAGAATTCATCCACATCAAGCCCATAAAGTCTAAGCTTAATATTGAGTATTTAATAAAAATTATTTTTTTTTTTTCCCCATTTTCCCCCCTAATTTAGTCATTTCCAATTCCCACTCATCAACTTATCACATGACCACCACCGAGCAAGCAAGCACACACCCCCCTATATGACATGCGATGCTACAGCCCGCCTCTTTTCGAACTGTGTATTTTGGGGCGGCCTAACACACTCTGAGGGAAAGTACTGTCCGCCCCATCGTACGAATGAGCTCACAGACGCCCATGATTGGCTGGTGATCGCTGTGAGTACAGGGAAGTGAGTGTATGCCATCCCTCTCTCCTGTGAGAGCTCAGCCAATTAGCTCCCATGGACTCCCGGTCACGGATGGCTGTGGAATCAACCCGGATTCGAACTTGCGATCTCCGGGTTGACAGTCGTGCATCTTGTCGATGCGCCACTTGGGAGCCGAGTATTTAATTTTAAAACATTCACTATTTAGTAACTATTGTAAATTATTTGGTCAGTACAGTGACATTAATAGGAACGAAGCATCAGAAAAGGAATGGAAAATTTGTCTGGGGTGCTAACAGATCTTGGATTTTAAGGGGTAAATCATGGGTCACATTTCTTTTATCAAGGGACTTATCTGAGATTTCATCAACATCCATGAATAAATCATTGTGACTCGCTTCCCACATTCCCCATCTGATTGCTGTTTGGTTGCCACACAGTAAAATGGTTCTGTGGGTGAAGCCACAGAAACCGAAAGTTTTTGATGCCTAATTTATAAACAGGATCTGAGTTCCAACTGATTCGTTTTGATTGGGTTTTATTCAGTGTGCAGACACAGTGCTTTGGGATCATATCTTGAGATCTAAAAGAAATGAGAGATATTCATAGTGTGGAATAAATTCCTTTGAATCTGATGATTCCAAGTCCATCATTCTGACTGTAATGTGATGTCTTTGGACTGTGGGAGGAAACCAGAGTACCCAGAGGAAACTCATACAAGTACAGTGAAAACAATCCACACAGAAAATTTCTTGCTTTAAGTTGGACCCTCAGGACCTTCTTGCTGTAAGGTGAGAATGATAATCACTATGCCACTGTGCCTCATATACTAACACTATGACTTACATGGAGAAAAATAGCTATTTTGTTTAGTAGTTGTAATTCTTAGTCAATCCTTGTATCAAGGGCATGCTGATTATGGAATTCTCTCCCTGCCCACAGTTTCCCCCAGCACCAAACATGAACAGGTTTAAGAAATCTTTACAAATAAATTGTAATGGGTGTCATAAGTGTTGATAGTGTATGTGTCCTGTGAGTGGCCTAGCCCAGCAGTCACTGCCATGTCTGGCTTTTATTTATTATAATTTTTTTTGCTTTTTTGCTTTTGCTATAATATATTAATAACAGAAGGGAAATTATTGCCTCTGCATTTAACCCATTCAAAGTGCACACACCCACATAAAGAGCAAGCACACACACACACACATATGCATGCACCCACACACACACACACACACACACACACACACACACACACACACACACACACACACACACACACTCGATGCAGTGAGCTGCCACACATTTTGAAACGCCCGGAGAACAGTTGGGGGTTAGGTGCCTTGTTCAAGGGCACTTCAGCCATGAAGGTGGAGGTAGGGAAAGTGCAGCTCACTCCTCCACCACCACACATTTTTCCTGCTGGTTCGGGAATCATGACCTTTTGGTCCCAAAGCCGAAACTCATCAGAACAAGCAAATATTACACCCTCTTTGAGACAGAAGTTATAGATTAAAGTGATATACTCCAACAAATGACATTTTGTCCTTTTTGTTAATAAGCAGTTTGTAGTCTTTTATTAGAATTCAAATAAACAATAGACCAGTTCAGTAAAAGAAAGCACACTTTTATATTTATTACAATTCATATTTATAAATTCATATATAATCCAGATGCTCCAGATTAGGTGCCATTGATTAGTACGTCCTGCTGGTAGAACCTGTCTTTAAATACCTGACTATATTTAAACCTGTAATCTACAGTATGGGATTTTAGTTACAATTGTGTAAATGTAATATGCTTAATGTTGTGTACGTATGTGATATCATCATGTCAGGATCTCAAGACCTTGCTGAGACCTTTATTAAGAAGCCTGTAGATACCTATGAAGCAAGCAAGGGATTTCAAAGGATCTCTAAATTATTTGAAAGAAGAAGGGGAATGGATTTCAAGACTGCCATTTTGTGGAGGACTGGCAACCCCAGCAAATTCAGCCAAGAGCTGATGGATATGAAAAGAAGTCTCCAAGGACCCTTAAATTTCACTGCAGGATTTTTAGGTAACTCTTGCAACTGTGAGTGAGAAAGTGCAAAGAACACAACATAATAGAGCAGGATTACAGTTTCCCAGTGAACATAGAGTCAGAGAACAAGCTTTTTGGAATAATGAATTCTTGATAGAAGAATGAAGGATAAAGTTGTCTGGCTACAGCCATGGTCCACAGTCCAGTGAACAGGAGACAAACATCAACCCAACTATGATAGAGTATGGAGGTGGAGTTGGAACCAGATTGGCTGGTTCTTCAGAACTTTCTTGGGAATACATACATGCAGTCATGTATAAAGTCGAATGCAGTTTATCCATATATCACATGGAACAAATAAATAAATCAAAAACATATAAAATAAAATAAAAAAGAACAACAGTTCTGAGTGTGGGAATGTGTTGTTGATTGGGTCAAAGGGAATTTATACAGCTTGGTTTAAACTGCCTGGAAGGATACTGTTGCTCATATAATCACTTATTACAACCATTGTAAATAGTAAAGCACAAAAATACATAAAACCTTGATGTGGATGAACTACAGCAGCAGAAGACCACACTAGCTTCGATTTCTGTCAGCCAAGAGACAAAAATCTGAGGCTATCATGGCCACAGAGTCACATAAAATTATACTAGCTCACCTGATGAACAATCATATTGACTTGACATTGACAGATTGCCAATAATGATTGTTATAATATTAAAGTGCTACTAATAAATACCTGATGTTTGTGATAATTAGCTGTAGTGATTGCAGGTGTTGACTGTGAATTTGGTACAGTGGACCATTTTCAAAGTCTGCAAATTAATTTCATAGTAAAAGTATTAAAAAGTATATTAGTATCAGAATCAGAATACCTTATTGATCCCAGAGGAAATTGTGTAAATGATATTTACACAAGGAATTTATATTCACCCTCAGTTGAAGCAGATGATGTTGTGATTTTTTGGATGTGCCATTAAAATGTATTAAAAGTACCCATGTGCAGTTCATGTTTCTAAGGTTGCTTGATTTAGCCTGTGTAGAAGTGTCAGAAATAGGGTGTTCAACAGCATCTGGACTGCTTGCAACTTCAGTATTCCCATTCATTTTCTAAGATGCTTATCCCCATTAGGGGCACACCCATTCACACTCACACCTAGGGGCAATTTGGAACAGCCAATTAACCTAATGTGCATGTTTTTGGACTGTGGGAGGAAACTGGAGTACCAGAAGAAACCCACACAAGCACGGGGAGAACATGCCACACAGAAACGCCCAAGCCCAGAAATCGAGCCCAGGCCTTCTTGCTTTGAGGTGGAAGTGCTAACCACTGCGCCACCATGCCTCCCCTGCAGTATGATGCAAGATAACATAAAAAACAATGTATTTGCAGTATTGCCAATATTTTGTATCATACTATATTGTCACTATTTTTGGCATAATATAAAAAGTAGTTGTAAATTAGATTGTATATATTGTACAGAATTTGGGTCGGAAATGTGAATCGGCAGGGTTATAGATGATATTTACCTTACTGTTAAAAAAGTAAGAGTGGATACCTGTCCACTTAGAGTTTTAACAGGCAACAGGTTATTGCTATTTATTATAAAGTATAATATTCATCACAGTAGTCTTTTGAGTTAACTGGTTGTAACTCAGATAAGAAGACTTGTGCCATAATTCCAATCAATTACTAAAAATTGCTCAAATAAACATATAGTCCAGCCAGAGTAATGTTTTATACACTCCAGTAACAATACCTTTATCTGTTTTCACTTCTTTCCCATTCTCTACAATACACAATGTTTGATCACTTCGGCAGAATTTGTTTTCTTTTGTCTTTTTCTGTTCATAAATGTCAGCTGGGGTAGCCTACAATCACAATGACTCACTATTGACTACATGTCAACGTGTGTTTCTGTGAATGTCTCTACATATTCAGTTAAATACTGTACCGGCTGATATTTCTTTTCTACTCCTTCCTATCCTATCTATCTATTTATCTTATCTATCTTTTCAGAGCCATCAGCTCTGCGTTTCCATAGTACTTACTGATCAAGATCCTTACAAGAAGGGTGGAAAAGGAGATAGTCGAGCCAAAGCAGTTATATGGAATTTTGTATTACAGACTACATTATTCATTTATTTATTTATTTATATCGGTTTGCCTTCAGGGTAATGTAAGAGCAGTAAAAAGCTAGTGACAAAAATCTCTTTAAATACACTAGTCTTTAGTCATCTGATTACAAATATTCTTACTATATTTTAAACTAACATGAAGGAAAAAAACCTATTTACTAACGGGTTCAATAAAAATGTATTAATTTCAATATGAGACTTGCTTTTGTTTTTAGCCGTAGCTATTTTAAAATGTATAAAATGAATGTAAACATTTTAAATTTATCCACTGAATCGTCACTCTTACCCAAAGCTACTTACATCATCAAATTCAAATATAAGTTCCCAAACAATATAAAAAACAATTCATAAGAAACAAAAAAGTTTCATACCTAAAGTACAAAGAAACCTGGAAAAAATTGTTATTTTTATGGATACTCATGTTGCAGTCAACACATGAGTATCTGGCGACTCATGTAATGATGAGTTCTTTGATGTGATAGAAGGCTGGTGCGTGATCAACAGGTATGATTACAAATTGTGCATACATACAAGGAGTTTGCTACAGCACTGTTGTTTGGGATTTCCTTTCACTTACTCCTCTTTTTTAATTAAGAGCTTTGTCCTTTTCTCCTTAAAAATCTGCACATCTTTTCGGCAGTTGTGGCACAATGTGGTGCACACATCAGCATTGTTTTCCCAGGTTTCCAGGCTAACTCCACAGCTCTGAAAAGAAAGCATTCCATCCTCTCCTGTTACACTGAAAATATGTATATTTTCATCATCAAGTGTTTTTTTTATCTATTATTGTAATCCGTTTCACTCTCAAGAGGGTGCAAAATCACAAGAATAGGATATCAGTTCCAATAAGGCAAGAAAACAGCAAAAATAACAGTATACAGGTATTAAACTAACAAATAACATATATTATTAACATATACAAACTAATGAACTATAATAATATAAGGCTAGGCACATCTGCACATAATATAATTCTACAGTATATATACATACATCAGACAGGCATTTACATGGCATATGGTATATACCTCAGGGCATTTAATGCACAACACTTCCACATTAACCATTTCTTCATCACTCCTGCCCCACTTTTTGCAGTACAGTGACGCCCCATATGAGAGGATATACTTGTATTTTTTTATTCATAAAGGTTGTAATAACAATAATTCAATTCAATTCAGTTTTATTTATATAGTGCTTTTTACAGTTGACATTGTCGCAAAGCAGCTTTACATAGTAAAAGTAATTTAAAAAGGAATTTAAATATTTAAACATGATTTAAAACAATAGCAACTTTTGAAGTGCAAAGACATACATGATGTATGCAGACTTGCATTAAGTTTGGGTTTAATTCTCCTTTAGGGTGTTGTTTAAAACTAATAAATAAACAAAAATGCATTGTTACATTTTTGGTAAGCAAAATGTTCTATAAATGGATAGAGTGATGAATAGCATGGCGGTGAGAGTCACTGATTTAGTGAACAACCAGAGATGTACTGAGAAGGAGAGATACTGAGGGCTTCAACCAACGATCCCTAGCTTTACTTGTGCAACTGATTTTGAGCTTGTGCGTCTTGAGTTTCAGCTGTGCAAAGATACCACTGCGGTTTTACCAGATAAGCCTTAAGGCACTACAGGATAGAGGAAACTAACGAACACTGGTTCAGTGAACAGAGTTTAATGTGGTACCTAGCAGTTTAGTAAGCCATTTGAATAGCAGGCATCAACTAATTCTGCTACCACAGCTTTCATCACTCTATTTTAAACAGTTAGTTTTCCCAGAGCTGATGTTGTATCTTCATGTTTTTAATTTTCCCACAGAAATGAGTTTTTACAAATTTGTTCTACTATATAGTAAGAAGTGCAAGTATGTCTGTGAAGGTTCTTAGTTCTCCAGGTCATGGTAAATCGTAGGTGCCAAAAGAGGGCAACTGGACTTGGTTAAACTTAGCTTGATTACACTTCATCAGGCAAACTTTGTCTAACCGACCACTGTTTCATAATGTTTATAAACATTTTAAAACATGTCACTGATACAAAATGTTAGCCATTTCCATTCAAAAACATTGTGAGGTAGCTGCCCAACCAAATATTAACCCTGCTAGCTATATTATAACAATATGAATGACTTTCAGCTCTCAAAATTCATGCATAAGCTATTTGCTTCTAACAATACCGTTAGGATGATTTTATATGCAAACTGGAAAACAACTTTCTGGTTCTTTGCTTGCTTTGACCAACACAACAGAGAGGCGCACACCTGCCCTGCTCTTCCAGAGAGGGGTGACGACCCCATCCAATTGCAGCAGCACCATATCAGAGTCACCCTCTGCTGAATCAACGCAAGGAAAGCTACTGGTCCAGATGGAGTAACAAGAAGGGTACTTAAAACATGCGCAGATCAACTAGCAGGGGTTTTTACCACCATCATTAACCTCTCGCTACTGCAATGTATGGTTCCCACCTGCCTTAAGACAGGCCAGTGAGCTGCTTGAATGACTATCCCCCCGTTGCCCTAACCCCTATCATCACCAAATGTTTCGAGAGACTTGTCGTATCTCACATTAGGGCAGCCATCCCTGCTGATCCTGATCTACATCAGTTTGTATACAGAGCAAACAGGTCAACAGAGGATGCCATCAATACAGCCATCCTCCTATGTGAGGATGCTGTTCGTAGACTTTAGCTCCACTTTCAATACAGTTCTACCACATAAACTGGTTCAGATGTTGGGCAACCTGGGCCTAGGGAGTTCACTGTGCACCTGGATGCTGGACTTTCTTAGCAACAGACCTCAGAATGTCAGGATAGGAGACCACATCTCCCCCACTCTCATCCTGAACACCGGAACACCACAGGGGTGTGTCCTCAGCACCCTCCTCTTCTCCCTCTTCACACACGACTGTTCCCCCATTCACATCAGCAACACCATCGTCAAATTCGTCGATGACACCACCATCATAGGTCTGATAACAGATAACTATGAGTCAGCCTACAGGAAGAAGGTTCGGCATTTGCGGTGATGGTGCGACAACAATAATCTGGACCTGATCACATCCAAGGCAAAGCAGATGATAATGAACTTCAGGAAATCTAAACACTCTGCCCTCTCTATTGATGGAAAGGAAGTAGAGAGGGTGGAGTGCTTCAAGTTTCTTCGAGTCCACATCTCTGCTGACTTCACCTGGACCACAAACATCTCTCACCATGTGGGGAACAAAGGATGTACTTCCTCAGAAAGTTCCGACAAGCCCGCCTACCGAGGACAGGAAGGCCCTGCAGCGGGTGGTGAGTATGGCAGAACAGGTAATTGGAACTACAATACCCCCCCCCTTTTTTTTACACTGACAGACTTCGGAGGAGAGGCAGGGACCCCACATAACGTGGACACACCGTTTTCTCTCCTCTCCCCCAGGGTAGAGGACACTAAAAATAAAAACTAACAGACTCAAGAACAGCTTTTACCAACAAGCTGTTAAACGTGTGACTGCACCACCACCACCACCGTCTTTGACATATCATGCAACCTCCCGTGTATGTGATATGTGGTAAATGTATAAGTCTGTACATGTGTAAATATGTGGATAGATGTATGTGTTGTATATGCACATATATAGCTTAGTGTAGTTACCTTAGGTGTCTTTTGTGTATTTTTTATAATTGCTGCTAAGCAAAGCACTGCTAAACTGATTTTCATTGTTCATTCAACAGTTGATTATAAGGATCTCTTAATCTTTATCTAACCTGGCGTTCCTGTTGTACTACATTTGTTCTACACATGTTCAAAATACTCAAACATTTTAGCATAATAAAGCTTCAATCATTTTTCATTTATTTCATTTACATTTATTTCCCTTGTGCATTTCCGAGTAGGATTTGTACTTATAAAAGGCTGTAAAGGTCAGTGCAGATGTCTTGATCACCAGCCATCAATTCTCCAGATGCTCCCAAGCCAACTGTTCTCTATAACTCTTCTTAGGTCTACCCTGGAGCCTATGATGTGCATAATCAACTAGGAGCCTGCTAGCAAGTAGTGTAAGGAACCCACCCACGTCTGCTGGCTCCTCTCAATTTACAGTGGCTCTACTATGAGGTTCTGGACTCTCAAGTTCCTCTATATATACCAATATACTATAATTAAGGTCCTCGGTTATTAGCAATAACTTTGTATCAGAACTGGTTACAAGTGGAATCTCAGGGCCTGCATCAAATTCAAATCACATTTTCCCCAGAATCTCTTCAGGAAAGAAAAACAACAGAGCTCATATTTAGGCATGTATGTTTATTGATATGAATGTGCATTAGGATGGACATGGGAGGAACATCCTTGCATAGACCATAGACTATGCTTTCACCAGCATTATATGATGAACAGAATGTGTGTGTGTGTGTGTGTGTGTGTGTGTGTGTGTGTGTGTGTGTGTGTGTGTGTGTGTGTGTGTGTGTG